>CM036756.1:4154546-4290777 GCA_020796225.1 Arion vulgaris
AACAAGTACAGATTGTTAGACAAAATGGCATATAAATATAACTAATAAATACAAAGTGAAACAAATAATTAAAACGTCGCTGTACTTCGTTTTTGTAATTTGTAAAACTACCTTTTTTTATTTTTAACGAGTTTTTCTTATGGTTATCAACTATATGATGACTATCATCATAGCAGTCTGAACACGTTCGTATGTGCTGCAATCAGTTATAGAGGACTATCATCATAGCAGTCTGAACACGTTCGTATGTGTTGCAATCAGTTATATGAGGACTATCATCATAGCAGTCTGGACACGTCCGTATGTGCTGCAATCCTCAACAACTCTAGCAGCGTCCAGCGGGTCAACATGCCAGTTCGATGTTTATTAATCAGTCTGTTGGCGAATGTGGTTTACGGCTATGTTTGGGCTGTACAAACGTCGACGCCCATATCTCTCAGTTTGGGCTGTACAAACGTCGACGCCCATATCTCTCAGTTTGGTCAGTGCGTGTGATATAAACAACACTGAAATGGCAGCAGTTTTAAAATGCAAACCTGTGCAAACGAAATCAGTGCCAAACCTGGACGCTGACATCAAACGATAGAAAACCAATCATGACAGAGATGAAGTGTCTACGCAGATTGCTGGGAGTATCAAGAACAATGCGGCTTAGAAATGAAGACATGTGAAGTTGGTGAGGGGCAGCGGGTACATCATCTGTACTGAAATTCATCTCGGAACAACAAACTAAATGGTTCGACCACATAAGCAGATTACCAACAGACAGTCAGCATCAAAGAGCAATGCTACTCCGATACAGTGGAAACAAAGCAAAAGGTTGTCCACGTAAAATGTGGAGCACAGAAATAACAGAGACAGTGAATGACGCTATTTATGAAGCTGACACAGAAAATCTTCTTATCCTGAACTCTGTGAGGTAATACAGGATTAGAGAAGGGAAGAAACAAATCATCACCCAATAGCTTGTCCAGAGCAGAACGTTACCACTCTAACAATCCTTCACAATTGCTCCCTTTCATATGTCAGATGGACTGCCTCTGCAGCCGTCATGATTAAATCATTATTCCCATCCTGAGATCATCTTTTCCGTGGTCGTTCTCTTCTCCTCTTTCCTGGATAAATCCTTCAATATTTGATCCTCTCAAACCATTCGTCAAATTAACCAATCATAACGCTAATAATAATTTCAAGAAAAAACAAAGTAATGTAAACAAGAAATAAAAATAATTTTTGTGAGCACAATATTTTATTTTTAATTAAACATTTTATCATAATTTAGTTTGTATCTATTATTGATATTCTCGTTACTAATAATATTACTTTATTATTATTATTATTATTAGTGCAATATTCACACGGCGTCCGCGTCTCCGGGACCATTAGTCCGATATGTCTCAATATATAAATACATTTAACAGCACGACTATACATACTATTATAGACTATATAAAGTAACAACTAGATATGTTATGCTAAAACACTAACTTCAATTGTAAGATTCAGTATATACTTACTTCTCTGACATCAGTACTTTGAGCAGATGATATCTCTCTCACTGACTGAGCAATGCTAGTCAAACAGGTTCGGAGGTCGTTTGAAATAACTACTTGCAGGGTGTAACGATTACATTTTTTACTGTATACATGTGATTAAGTTCTGAAGACGGAGCTTTATCGCATCGAAACGGGTTCAGGTTACTGTATGAAGAATGTTTACAAGACTATATCAGAAATGACTTGTGTATTTCCTGGTGTAGATCTGGTACTGAATAACAAACGTATGTGATAGAAAAGTGTTATGTAATGAGATGGTGTCAGAGTAGGCGGACTCTACAGCGGAATATTATCATATTTACAGCTGTATATCTGGTGTTGTCAGGTGGGCAGGCAGACGGGCTGTATATCTGGTATTGTCAGGTGGACAGGCAGGTGGGCTGTCACCACTGTCACGGTTTGTTGCTGAAGACATTCGTAGATTTCTGGAAAAAAACGACGAGAGGAAGAGTCTAGAGGTACTTAGAGAATGGAGTTTATTTGTGCTTAAGGAACGGAGTGTAGTTGTACATAGAAAATGGAGTGTAGTTGTACTTGAACAAAGTGTAGTTGTACATGGAGAACGGAGTGTAGTTGTGCTAGGAGAACAGAGTGTAGTTGTACTAGGAGAACGGAGTGCAGTTATACATAGAAAATGGAGTGTAGTTGAACTTAAACAAAGTGTAGTTGTACATGGAGAACGGAGTGTAGTTGTACTAGGAGAACAGAGTGTAGTTGTGCTAAGAGAACGGAGTGTAGTTGTACTAGAAGAGCAGAGTGTAGTTGTGCTAGGAGAGCAGAGTGGAGTTGTACTAGGAGAGCAGAGTGTCGTTGTACTAGGAGAGCAGAGTGTAGTTGTACTAGGAGAGCAGAGTGTAATTGTGCTAGGAGAACAGAGTGTAGTTGTACTAGGAGAGCAGAGTGTAGTTGTACTAGGAGAGCAGAGTGTAGTTGTACTAGGAGAGCATAGTGTAGTTGTACTAGGAGAACGGAGTGTAGTTGTACTAGGAGAACGGAGTGTAGTTGTGCTAGGAGAGCAGAGTGTATTTGTACTAGGAGAACAGAGTGTAGTTGTACTAGGAGAACAGAGTGTAGTTGTACTAGGAGAACAGAGTGTAGTTGTACTAGGAGAACAGAGTGTAGTTGTACTAGGAGAACAGAGTGTAGTTGTACTAGGAGAACGGAGTGTAGTTGTACTGGGAGAACAGAGTGTAGTTGTACTAGGAGAGCAGAGTATAGTTGTACTAGGAGAACGGAGTGTAGTTGTACTAGGAGAGCATAGTGTAGTTGTACTAGGAGAACGGAGTGTAGTTGTACTAGGAGAACGGAGTGTAGTTGTGCTAGGAGAGCAGAGTGTATTTGTACTAGGAGAACAGAGTGTAGTTGTACTAGGAGAACATAGTGTAGTTGTACTAGGAGAACAGAGTGTAGTTGTACTAGGAGAACAGAGTGTAGTTGTGCTAGGAAGATGGAGTGTAGTTGCACAAGGAGAACGAAGTGTAGGTGTACTAGGAAGATGGAGTGTAGTTGTACTAGGAGGAGAGAGTACCCTGACGACTTGGCTAGGCGATAGTTAAGTTTCTTGTTCAGTTAGGAATATCTTCATTGCACTACGGACATGCCCATAGATGCTCCGATCCCCTTCGCAATATCTCCAACAATGTCCAGCGACTGACCGTACCAGTTCGATTTTGATTGATGAGCCTATTCATACGTCTGTTATGTTGTTCTTATGTGGCCACTCCAATCCTCTATCCCAGCTCTTGCAAACTAGCAGTTGATGTGGATTGTCTTCAATGAAAATCCTCTATCCCAGCTCTTGCAAACTAGCAGTTGATGTGGATTGTCTTCAATGAAAATCCTCTGTGAGGTCACACTCTATAAGGACGTTCATAATGTTAGCTTTATCTATTGGCTGCCCTCCTGATATGGTAGCAGAGCCTGCTCTCCTATTGCCAACGACATCTGTGTGCCCCGAAACGAAGATAAATGTAATTATGCAAATTGTTGACGCTTGTAGCTAGCTATTCAGTCCATTGCCTACGCACCGAACCAGTCTCCACCTGTCGGATCATACTCATTGAATCACTCAGAATGCATTCATGAGTGTAGTTTTGTGACTCTAGCCAAAGTTGTGCTGTAATATAGGCGATAATGTTTCAGCACAACTTCCTATCCTTAACGACAGACTATGCTGTAACATCTTATGATCTGTAAGCGTATTGCCAGATGTCATATTGTGATGTAATGTGATCATCCCCTTCATGAACTATGCAACAAATCACAAAACCACACTTATTTTTCCCAGTTGTCTATTGTAATGTTCAATTTGTGCAGTATTTATCCTCAGCAAAAACTCATTTCATAATTTAAAATGTCCATTTTTACATCTATTTATAATTTCCAATTTCATTATTACCTATAACTAATTAATGTTGGTTGTTTTGTTGTTATTGTTTATTTTAAAACACATTGTTGTTATTGTATGTAATGGGTCCTGTTCGCGCACACACATATATATATATATGTATATGTTAGTTATGTCCCACCAAACAGTTCTGAAAACCAGGAAGTCACAAAATGGGCGTTATGACTCGGGGATACGTTGCAGACTACAAAAAATAGTCCAGGATGATTATGATTGGAGAGACCATCTCATAAATATGTTAGTTACACATGTGTATGGCTAATGTCGGTTACAGTAAGTTTCATGTCATGACCTACTACACACCTGTAACACTGGCCATGTTTTGTTAACATTCTCTCGAACGAGCATTTAGGTCAGCTAGTCAGGAGAAGCTACTCGGAACATGTCGACCTGTCTTAAAATGGTAGACTTATAGAAATATTACTGTTTGTGGTACTGCCATAGACTAGTATGATCCCTGAGAGTAAGGATAGAAATGGAAGACACTAGAGTACGAGAACAAGAGGAAGACCACGAAGAAGATGGATTCGGAAAGTAGCAGATGATTTGAGCATGACGGCTGCAGAGACAGAACATCTGATCTTTGAGAGAGAGAGAAATTCCGAAGGACAATGGGGGTGGCAAAGTTCTGCTCACGACAACCTAGTGGATAATGAAGAGTGTTTGTCCTGCTCACGACAACCTAGTGGATAATGAAGAGTGTTTGTCCTGCTCACGACAACCTAGTGGATAATGAAGAGTGTTTGTCCTGCTCACGACAACCTAGTGGATAATGAAGAGTGTTTGTCCTGCTCACGACAACCTAGTGGATAATGAAGAGTGTTTGTCCTGCTCACGACAACCTAGTGGATAATGAAGAGTGTTTGTCCTGCTCACGACAACCTAGTGGATAATGAAGAGTGTTTGTCCTGCTAACTAACACTAAGACTATAGTTCTGACAATGAAAATGTATTATGCTTGCAATAATAAACTAAAACAATAGAGAACCAATGAATGACATAATTAAAACCAGTAGAACAATCAAGCAGTCCAAATATAAAAAAAATCAATTATTCACTAATTGTTATGTCCATTCCTAGATTCAGACACATTAGAGAAGTGGGTCTCAACCTGGGAGAAGTGAGACAGTATCAGGGGAGGCGTGAAACGTTATTGGTTAATGAACTGACCACATTACACTCCGGACACACTCATAGGTACTCAGTCTCCTTCAACTGGTTTCAAAGGTTATGCATACTGATGGTTCCTGTGACTCGCTGGTAAACATTTTTCTCTCTCTGCCGTTCAAGCAACCAGCTATACAAGTACAAAATGTAACTCCAAACTTTCTAAATTACTCTCTTGATTCAAAATCTATTTTATTGTCCTGATCTAACTGTAGATCGTCAATAAACCAAAGAACTTCCCCCTTAACCATCCTGAAGTCCCCAACAATCGATGATTCCGGTGCAAGCCTGTCCCCTCCCTCATTGCCGCTAACACCCGCATGACCATGGCATTAGATCCACATGACCATGGCATTAGATCCACATGACCATGGCATTAGATCCACATGACTATGACATTAGATCCGCATGACATGACCATGACATTAGACCCACATGACCATGGCATTAGATCCACATGACCATGACATTAGATCCACATGACCATGGCATTAGATCCGCATGACATGACCATGACATTAGACCTGCATGACCATGGCATTAGATCCGCATGACATGACATTAGATCCGCATGACATGACATTAGATCCGCATGACATGACATTAGACTCGCATGACATGGCATTAGATCCGCATGACCATGACATTAGATCCGCATGACATGACATTAGATCCGCATGACCATGACATTAGACCCACATGACCATGACATTATATCCGCATGACCATGACATTAGATCCGCATGACCATGACATTAGATCCACATGACATGACATTAGATCCGCATGACATGACATTAGACTCGCATGACATGGCATTAGATCCGCATGACCATGACATTAGATCAGCATGACATGACATTAGATCCGCATGACCATGACATTAGACCCACATGACCATGACATTATATCCGCATGACCATGACATTAGATCCGCATGACCATGACATTAGATCCACATGACATGACATTAGATATGCATGACATGACATTAGACTTGCATGACATGGCATTAGATCCGCATGACCATGACATTATATCCGCATGACCATGACATTATATCCGCATGACCATCGCATTATATCCGCATGACCATGGCATTAGATCCACGTGAGTCTCTGAAGGTTGGAAATATCTATAGACGACTCCCATTCAAACTACAACCTGCCACTCTGGATCTTCCAAAGCATCGACGGATAGTGAGAAACAAGAATGACCTCAGTAAACTAAGCCCCACAGAGCTGGAAGTAGTTGTCCTGTATGCTCCATTTCACTCTACAACAATCCTACCATGCGTGCCAGCCAAGAATCCCAGCCTGACTTCTCATCATACTGCACAGATCTATCGGTATATACAACAACATCATCATCGCTTGCGTTATCTTCTATCAGCATCAGCTGCTTAAGTGCGAGTTCAGCCTTCATGTTGTCCCAATCTCTACATTTTCTTTCTTTAAAAAATAACCAGGAACATCATTGATTCCTTTCCATTGTTTTTCTTACATTTCTTGTGCAAAATTAGTTTCTTTAGTCTTTACATTCATCACTGTGTCTGTCAATGTCTTTACATTCATCCCTGTGTCTGCTAATGTCTTTACATTCATCACTGTGTCTGTCAATGTCTTTACATTCATCACTGTGTCTGTCAATGTCTTTACATTCATCACTGTGTCTGTCAATGTCTTTATATTCATCACTGTGTCTGTCAATGTCTTTACATTCATCACTGTGTCTGTAGATGTCTTTACATTCATCACTGTGTCTGTCAATGTCTTTACATTCATCACTGTGTCTGTCAATGTCTTTACATTCATCACTGTGTCTGTCAATGTCTTTATATTCATCACTGTGTCTGTCAATGTCTTTACATTCATCACTGTGTCTGTCAATGTCTTTACATTCATCACTGTGTCTGTCAATGTCTTTACATTCATAACTGTGTCTGTCAATGTCTTTACATTCATCACTGTGTCTGTCAATGTCTTTACATTCATCACTGTGTCTGTCAATGTCTTTACATTCATCACTGTGTCTGTCAATGTCTTTACATTCATCACTGTGTCTGTCAATGTCTTTACGTTCATCACTGTGTCTGTCAATGTCTTTACATTCATCACTGTGTCTGTCAATGTCTTTACATTCATCACTGTGTCTGTCAATGTCTTTATGTTCATCACTGTGTCTGTCAATGTCTTTACATTCATCACTGTGTCTGTCAATGTCTTTACATTCATCACTGTGTCTGTCAATGTCTTTATGTTTAAGGGTAAGTACTGTTATAAAGCTCTTAGTGGGGAAACAAATGTATGTATGCTTCTTGGAAATGACAGTTAATTAGGAGGCGGAAATGAGGGAAAATGGGTAGGGAGCTTTGTTTTATCTTCACGGAGGTACCAATCGGAAAATGTTGAGAACCCTTGATTAGAAAATGAGAAGTAGACTGTCATACTAGAAATTTTAAAAAACAAGAGCGAATGCACTTATTGAAGCAGGTAGATGGTTATGATAAATATCGTATGAACATTGTCGAAAAAAACTAAATAAGTAGTAAAATATGTAAATTTGAGTTAAGTACTTCTCCGATTTCAATCCATGAACAGTAACAATGAAATTCAAACTTTTATTGTTGTCTTGTAAAAACTGTAAGTACTGATTGTTTGACCGATTTCCAATTTCTAAGAACTTTCTTCCAGTTGCTATTATGTTCTTCATAGAACCAGATGTACAGCAACACCAGAACCAGACAAGAGTCACCAACATCAGCATAAGAAAGAAAGTTGGCACAGAACCTTGCTTGAATTACATTGAGAAGCAAAGAATGAAGTGGTTTGGCCACTTAATAAGAATTCATCCAAACTCCACAGTATACAGAGTCTTCTACAACAGAACATCGGGAAAGATGGCAAGAGGAAGACCACGAAAAAGATGGTTAGATGGCGTAGTAGAATCCTGTGAAAGAGCAAAAAAACAATCACACAAGCCACCAGAACAGCGCAAGACAAAAACAGAAAACCACGACACTGAGCAACAACCCGGTAACAGTGTGACGACACTGAGCAACAACCCGGTAGCAGTGTGACGACACTGGACAACAATCCGGTAGCAGTGCGACGACACTGGACAACAACCCGGTAGCAGTGTGACGACACTGAACAACAACCCGGTAGCAGTGTGACGACACTGGACAACAACCCGGTAGCAGTGTCACGACACTGAGCAACAGCCCGGTAGCAGTGTGACGACACTGAGCAACAACCCGGTAGCAGTGTGACGACACTGGACAACAACCCGGTAGCAGTGTGACGACACTGAGCAACAGCCCGGTAGCAGTGTGACGACACTGAGCAACAACCCGGTAGCAGTGTGACGACACTGGGCAACAACCCGGTAGCAGTGTGACGACACTGAGCAACAACCCGGTAGCAGTGTCACGACACTGAGCAACAACCCGGTAGCAGTGTGACGACACTGGGCAACAACCCGGTAGCAGTGTGACGACACTGAGCAACAACCCGGTAGCAGTGTGACGACACTGGGCAACAACCCGGTAGCAGTGTGACGACACTGAGCAACAACCCGGCAGCAGTGTGACCACAAAAGAGGAAGAAGAAGAAGAAAAAAGATAGAACCAGATGCTTTAATGTTTACATTGAACAAGAGATCCACTGTTGTAGTTATTGTATATATATTGAGGATAAACCTTTATTTCAAATATGTTGCAGTTATTGCATATACTTTTAGGATTAACCTTGTTCAAATATGTTCAACTGGGTACTTTTGATAGGGTCCAACACCATGCAGGGATATATCCTACTCCATGTAATGTATTACATTTATTAGACCGCAGAAGAAGAATCATTCTGAAATCTTCAAACTCTTTAAAAGAAAGCAGATCTTCAGTGTAAAAATGTAAATATAGCCAGGTTATAGACATGTATTATAGAATTAACGACCATACAGCCAATATGCAATGTTAAACCAACCACAATACAGCCATTATTCAATATAAAACTAACCACAATACAACCAATATTCAATATAAAACTAACCACAATATCAATGTTGTGTAGATGATGTTACAGAGATATCAATGTTGTGTAGATGATGTTACAGAGATATCAATGTTGTGTAGATGATGTTACAGAGATATCAATGTTGTGTAGATGATGTTACAGAGATATCAATGTTGTGTAGATGATGTTATAGAGATATCAATGTTGTGTAGATGATGTTACAGAGATATCAATGTTGTGTAGATGATGTTACTGAGATATCAATGTTGTGTAAATGATGTTACAGAGATATCAATGTTGTGTAGATGATGTTACTGAGATATCAATGTTGTGTAGATGATGTTATAGAGATATCAATGTTGTGTAGATGATGTTACAGTCATCAAGTAGCATGTCCCTTACGCAAGATCGCTTTCATTACAGTCCCCTTAAAAAGCTCTGTCTCTAGTATGTTCTCCTGCATCCTCCATCACTATGTTCAATGTCTCTTTGATATCCTGCTGCCACCTTCGTCTTGGTCGTCCTCTGCCTCGTACTCCAGAAACCATGCCCTCCATTACCGTTCTCTCCAAACCACTGTGGCCAAATATTTCATCTTCCAGAACATGATGATATTGATGAGAAAATGCTCATCGATATGCAGGTCTTGTAGAATGTCTTTGATGTAACAGTACTTTTTGAAATCTTATGTGGATCAAATATTCCCTGCAGATCAGAGACAATCATTATTTGAAAATGTTTGCATACAAGAATATCAATATATTCCTGGTGTATGCTCACATGTGTGTGTGGGTGTATGTTTGATTGATTCTTGAGAGAACGGAACAATAGAAGCATTATACTTTCCTGGGCTTACAACTTTCAAAACACAATAAAATTCACGAGACGTCACGTATTTTATGTAGCGACATGTGTCACCAAGTGAGGCCATTATTTCTGTGCTACTGGTATCTTGCCAGCCAAACAAGACATCTATGTCAATATTATTTTTCGATTAAGAGCCTCATGTTAGAATAATGTCATAATGACATGTCGAGACTGAGCAGTTTTGTCTTCCAGATACCACCTTATTTAAAACATTATGTAATACTTGGTAATATGCAATATTCATTTCTAAAACATAATTAGTTTGTTAATGTAACAATATCGAGATTTGATATACAACAATATATAGGCGTTTGATATACATACAACAATATCGAGATTTGATATACAACAATATAAACGGATGATATACAACAATATAAGCGGATGATATGCAACAATATAAGCAGATGATATGCAACAATATAAACGGATGATATGCAACAATATAAGCGGATGATATGCAACAATATTAGCGGATGATATGCAACAATATAAGCGGATGATATACAACAAATAAGCGGATGATATACAACAATATAAGTGGATGATATACAACAATATAAGTGGATGATATGCAACAATATTATCGGATGATATGCAACAATATAAGCGGGTGATATGCAACAATATAGGCTGCTGATATACATACAACAATATCGAGATTTGATATACAACAATATAAGCAGATGATATACATACAATATAAACGGATGATATACAACAATATAAGCGGATGATATACAACAATATAAGCGGATGATATGCAACAATATAAGTGGATGATATGCAACAATATAAGTGGATGACATACATACAACAATATAGGCGGCTGATATACATACAACAATGTCTTATTGTTCTTCTTCCAACGTTTTCATACATCGATTTGTATAGTCTCTCTCTCTCTCTCTCTCTCTCTCTCTCTCTCTCGTGATTGTTCTTGTTCGACTATTTGGATCACTTATTGTGATATATAAACAGCCTTTGCCAAGAATGTTTGTTTACGTCACATTACAGTATCATTTGGAGCTCTAGTGATTGCCCTTCGGCGACGTGTCCGAATTCAACCAGCGTTTACTGGGTTCGCTCTCCGTCAGACTTTGACTGTCCCCAGCCAACCTGCAAGGCAGCAGGTTGCTATTTTTTTTGGGGTAGAGACCCTAAGACGACCTGCCCTCCCGTGTTGTTGAGCGTCATCTACCCAGATTGCCGGTCTTTTTTTGGGACCACTTGGTTTACCTGCCGTCCAGTTGTGTGTACGGTTTGCTCCACTAGCCCCTAATTGTTCCCAATCTAACTACAAGGCAGCAGTAGTTCCCTGCGAGCGGAAACGCGCACTGGATTCAAGCCTGTACTGGGTTTTCCAGTTTTTCTGCACATTTGGGTGGTCCGCACACCCCTACTTTTGCTTTGGTGCTGCCCACCATGTCAATCAGTTCTCACCGTTCTCACATTCGCCATGCCTCTAGGTGGTCCGGCCATGGAGCGCAACATGGCCCCCCACCTGCTCTCCACGTTTCGCCCTATGTGGGCCCACGCACAATACGACTCGGGCCTCCCACCTCAGAGCTCCGAGTTTCGCCCTATGCGGACCCACGTCTCTACTTGGATGCCCTTCACATCCCTTTATGTTTATTTGTTGGGGTCCCCTCCTCAAGGCTCCGAGTTTCGCCCATGAGGGCCTATGTCTCTACTTGGATGCCCTTCACATCCCTTTATGTTTATTTGTTCGGGCCCCCTCCTCGAGGCTCCGAGTTTCGCCCATGAAAGCCTACGCGTAACTCAACTCGGAGCCCCACCTTCGAGCTTCGAGTTTTGCCCCACATGGGCCCACGTCTCTTCTCTGGATGCACACTAATCACTTTGTGTTTATCCGTTCAGCTTTTCCCATCGGCCGGGAGAGATGTACAATAATAGTCACTCTGGGATTTAGCTCGTCTGTGCTGCGAGCGGATCTCATCCAACATGACTACATCTGCATCTCTACTTGTAACAAAGAAGCTCTCCCTCGATCCTTACCCGCTTAGCCAGACAAGATCGATTGTCTGTTACCAGGGCCAGCAAGTATAGGTGGGGTAGGATCTTGATTTGTGCCAGCTCACTAATCCTGGCGCGACGTTGTCTCTATGCGTCTTTGACCCTGTATACTTTTAAAGTAGTTAGTGGTCAACCGGAGTCCATGTACATCTCCATATAGCTTGTCTTGGACTGGTATAGGGTTGGCCATGTGTTTTCTCTCTGTTCACTGTATGTTGAACATTTTTGCAGTATGTATGTCTCTGTCATCTTGCTGGTACCACATGTACATATGCGAGATGGGCCTATTTTATACTTGTTAAACAGATGGTACCTCAGTCTATTGTGCCCTGTTCGTAGACGAAAAATGAGAACCTGTTTTTCTCTACTTAGTTGGTGGTATGCATCATCCTTTTTATGAACTGGGTGATCTCTCAACCATTTGTTCTTGATTTGTATCCGTACCTTTGCTTCCTCGTATGTCATACTGGTGTCTGTCTGTGGTAACCTACTGCCTGCTTGTGCCAATATATCAACAGCCTCGTTGTCAGGTATTCCACAGTGGGGTGATATCCACTGTATTACCCCTCTAGAGACGATGTTGCACACTTGGTGTAGTGATGCCTGCAGTTCCTTCAAGTTGTTATCTTCTTGATTTTTGAGAGCAGTCATTACTGACAGGGCATCAGTCAGAAATACTAGGTTTTCTTTTACACGTTCCTATGACATTATGGCTTCTGCTGCCGCTTTTAGTGCTTCTGCTCTGTAGTTGCTGAAGAACCTTCGTGTCGCTAATTTTAGCTTCTTATGTTTCATCTCACTGAGCACTATTAGGGCTCCTCCTCCTCCTCCTCCCTTTTCAATTGCATTTGCTGTAGACCCATCTGTGTATACATGGGTCCATCTGCTGTTAGGAAAGTGTTCCTTTAGGTACTCGGTGGCCAGGAATTTTCTTTCTTCACTTGTTTGTTGGTTTTTGCCTGCTATCCATGTGATGTTCTCATTCAACTCTGGGAATTTTGTATCTTTCCATATCTGTCTTGTGTTGGTATATTTTAGTAGTTTGGAAGTAACTTCAACACATGATGGCTGTTTGCTCATCATCATCTCGGTTGTCTCTGCATAGTTGGTTCGTTTTAGTCTGCCCCTTCATTTCCCATTCCTGCTGTGGTACATTAAGTGATCTTCTAGTATCAAATTTTATAAGAAAGCGCCGCTGGAACTACATCGGCAACACACTTAGAATGGATGAGAGAAGACTCCTTACCAATCCCTCATATGGACACCAGAGGGAAAAAGAAAACGAGGAAGACCAAGAGAGATTCTGTGTAGAACCATCACCAGAGAAGGCTCAACGATGGGCCTAGTAAACATTAAAGACCTAAAACAGATAGCAACGAACCGCGAGACATGGAGAGATATGACCTCTGCCCTATGCGCCGCCCACAGGCCCAAGAGGAAAGACTAACTAACTAGTCTCTTAAACTTTCTGCTTGTTTTAGTGTTCTGCTGTCTCTTTCTTATATCCTCCATTGGTTGTAGGCATACAACAATGTAGATGTCTGACTTGTTTAGCTCTTTTCTAGATTTGGATTGTACATCTTGTTACTGTTTATGATTTGTTAACTTATTATTCCATAAAAATATACTGATTCACTTCTTTCATTTTCTCGTGACGACACCTTGTTTATGTTTTCTTTATTTTACTGATGATATTGCAACTGTCAATTTGGGACTTAACAGGATGTCCTCTTCTTGGAATAGTTTACATATCACTTACACGTCAGAACTTTCAATGTCGCTCCAACAATTCGTAGAAAAGTCATGACTTCCCAGTTATTGAAGTCTATTGCTGCCAGTCTGTGATCAGTATATGGAATAGGAACTGATCTGTCTTTAACATTTGAATAATTATTCAGGGATGAACATTTACGACGCTACCTATATCTAAACCCATTCGCCCTTCCGAGGCAATATACTGGCTTATATTATTTCGTTAAATGAAACAAATCCAGTGTGCTTGCTCTTCAAAGTTTGTTGAAAAAAGTTGACATGTTTGTGACAGTTAACTTAACACAGAGCATTCTTTGTGATAGGTAATTTATCACAAACATAATTTTCGATTGAACATTCTCGTATCGACTGGCTAAAATACCGATATCATTTGCATAGTCCAAATCTTCCAGTACTGAGGTAATTGTCCATCGAATGCCTCCTCTGTTATCCGCTATGATGTCTCTCATCATGTTTGTTGGTATTTCATAATGTCGAAGTATCTTCTATAGAGATTCCACGTGCTGGCTGTCAAATGCCTTTTCAAAGTCAACATACACCATTTATATAGAATTATTCTATTCATTGCTTTGTTCAATTATTTCAACAAAAATGTGATCTATGAATGATTTACCTTTCCTAAAACCTGCTTGCTCTTTCCTAATTTTGTTGTTATCCAACGTTGCTTCAATTCTTTGCAAGATCACTCTATCAAATATTGTACTTGTTAGTGATAACTTGACTATTCCCCTCCAGTTGTTAGAGTCTCTTAGATCCCCTTCTTTGGTAACTTGATAATAGTACAGATTCTGCATTTGTCTGGAAATACTTCTTTATATACCATATATCGTTGAGAATTCTACACAGGAATCTTGGAGTTTCTATTTCTTCTGCCATCAGCATTTCTGCACAAACTTCTTCACTTCCCAGTTGTTTTATTCTTCTTCTGTGTCTTAATGGTTTCTTTTACTTTATTTTATCACATGCTGCTGATTAAATCCATTCTCATTTTTTTAAATTTCATGTATCACAGTTTATTCTTTCCAGTTAGCCTTATCATCATCAAATAGCTTGTCCTGAGCAGAACTTTTCCACCCTAACAGTCCTCCGGAATTTCTCTCCCTCATAGGTCAGATGTCCTGCCTCTGCAGCTGTCATGTTCAAACTATCAGTTACATCCTGAATCCATCTTCTCCGTGATCTTCCTCTTCTTCTCTTTGCTGGTATGCCTTCTTCCGTGATGGTCTTCTCCAGCTCTTCATGTCTTTTTATATATCCAAAATATCTTAATTTTTCTTTCTTATTTGTAGCCTTATATCTTGATTAAATTTGTATGTTGTCATTTATGTCCCTTCCTGTAGTAGGATAATATTGTCAAGCCAATCTAAATACATTTTTTTAAATTGTTGGTTATAGTTAATTAAATACATCTGCAGTGTTTGTGATAATTAAATACATCTGCAGTGTTTGTGATAATTAAATACATCTGCAGTGTCTGTGATAATTAAATACATCTGCAGTGTTTGTGATAATTAAATACATCTGAAGTGTTGGTGATAGAGTATGTTTTGTTAAACATACAAACAAACTGTTTCTTGTGTTAAAACATTCGTATAAAACTTAATTGGATTCTCCACAAGGAACTCATTCTTACTGTTCTTGTTTATATGGTCAAGATCACACTGACATAAACATAAGGAAGACTTATCGTTAAGTTAAGCTTGCTTAAGCTTCTCTCTTTCTCGCTAGTTGGTGACGTCGCTTAATGCAGCAACAAATGCATACCACTCTTCTATAAACTTGGCAGTCCGCTGTATTCTGTTCCAGATATGATTTATTTTGTATCTCTTATTCTACTGTTCATCTCCAGGTCACTTTGGGTCTTCCATGTTTTCGTTGTCCTCTGGTGTTCATGATGTCCGTAGTTCTTGATTAGAAATAGTATTTGTTCAGAACACATGTCAGATATTTCGCAGACAAATTTAATGTAAGGTGGAAAGTCTGCTTAAGCTTAAAGAAGCGTTAATCTTAAGTATAAAATACAAAATCTCTGTGTCTGTTTATCTATCTCAAAAATATTATTGGAAGATGAACTCTGGATTCTTGAAAATTGCACTGCTTATTTATACTCATATTTCTATGTCAACACAACTATTTCCAACTCTCTACATTATTCCATTTCCAAGCTATAATTATAATAACCTATTTTAAATTATTTAAATAATTTTAGAATCCAGATTAAGGTAAATTGATGCACGCAGTCCAAGAAGATAATGATAATGAAAGTCCTTGATGCAAATAAGATAGTTATGGTTAACCTGGAGATAACAATAAAAACAAAGCAGAAAAAAAAGGTACCGCTTTGAAATATTTCTTCTTCTTTTTCTGTTTCTTCTGCGAACCCTCCATATCGACAAATTATTAAACCACTCTTTGTGGTTTGTATGTGATCTGAGTCCAAGAGCGATTGTACGTTGTGCCAGTAATGTGCCTATTTGTGCCTAGACCAGCACATCCGATTTCTTGCCAGCTTTTCATTTACTAGTGTCATCATCATCAGGTGCCGTGCCGGCGGGCGTAGACGATCATGGATCTCCACAAATCTCTGTCGTTGGTGTTTGCTATCAACTCAGATGTTGACGCTCTACCGTGCCATGAAGTCAGGCTATCCAACATTTTCTCTCTGTCTTCCTCTGTCTCGTCTACCCTCAATTTTACGGGTTGTCACAATGTGTTCTAAACCTCCACTCCTCATCACATGGCCGAAAAATGAATACTGCCTCTTTCTTATATTGATGATAAGCTTTCTATGTGTCTTGATCTCATACAACACCTCAACATTAGTCATTTTAGCAGTCCATGGGATTCTCATCATTCTTCTATAAAACCACATTTCTGTGGCCCTAAGAGATTTTTCGATCTGTGTGTTCATTGTCCATGACTCGCATCCGTATGTCAGTATTGGTTCTATGTAGCTCTGAATAACTCGCTTTCTGATCGGGATTGACAAGGACTTGTTGCAGATAATGCTTCTCATTTTCAGGAATGATGTTTTCGCTTGTTCTATTCTGCTCTTTATTTCTGATCGGTATCTGCCATCTGATGTTACCAGGACTCCAAGGTATTTAAATTGCTGCACTTGTCTTAGATCAGTCCCATTTACTGTGATAGTGCATTTTGGCAAAATCTGCTATTTTTAATGATCATAACTTCTGTCTTCTTAATATTCAAACTGAGTCCTTTGTTGTTACTTTCTGTCACAACCTTATCAACTTATTTCTGGAGCTTCATTTAATTTCTTGCTATTAAGACAGTATCATCGGCGTATCTCAGGTTATTTAAGATATGTCCTCCCACAGCTATTCCAGGAAAATCTTTTATAGACCTAAAAATGCTTTCACAATACAGTGAGAACAGGTCTGATGATAATACGCATCCTTGTCTAACATCTTTTTTGATCTTCTGGAATGTTCTAATCTTTTTGTTTATTCTTATAGCTGCTGTTTGCTACCAATATATGTTCTGAATGATTCTTAGATCTTTGCTGTCGATGTTTAAGCTCTCTAACATTTTGGAAAGTTCTTGATGGCGTACATTGTCGAACGACTTGGTGTAGTCTATAAAGCACAAGTATAGATCTGCTTTTACTTCTATTGATCTTTCTATTAATGTTCTTAGGATATATATAGCGTTGCTAGTGCCCTTGCCTTCAACAAATCCACACTGTTCATCACTGATTTCTGGTCTTGTTCTGCTTCTTATCCTTCTCATCATTATCCTTAGTAGTATCTTTGTCATATGACTCATAAGTGCGGTGATCTTCACATTCCACTGCAATAAATATGGACTTTAGTAGATCTTTTGGAATACAACAGCTGTCATATATGTCGTTTAAAAGCTTTGTTATTACTTCCGTTCCTAGATTTCCTAGAGCTTGAATTTCTTCTGCTGTTATGTTATCTGGACCTGGAGACTGTCCCCACTTAATGTGTTTTATGGCATCTTCAATTTCAGCTGCAAGTATTGGTGGTTACTTGCATGTGTCTGGTCAGTGGCGGCTCGTGGTCATTTTTGGTGGTGGGACCAGACAAAAATTTCGGAAAAATCATGGTTTTTAGGCTAGGTTTATATTTTAGTATTTACTATTATTTGTCTATTCCGCAAAGTTATTCCCCTTTACTATAATGATTTGGCGCCGCATGCGCAAATAACAAACGGACAACGGTACTTCAGGGTAAGTGAGCTGACACTGATCAAGACCCTACTCCACCTCCTCGTGGTGACCCTGGAAATAGACAAAAGATCATGTCTAGCTAAATGGGTAAGGATCGAGAGAGAGCTACTCTCGTATAGGTAATAAAGCAAACGCAGACACGCCTCTTGGGTCCTAAATACTAGTGAATGCACGCATCTTCTGCTAATGTCTAATAAAAAAAGTTGCATAAATGCAAAGCAAATGTAAGAAGTAACAACGTACGAGTCGCGTGTAAGCGTATACTCTCATCCTGAATCAATTGTCAACCATAATTGCCAGCTCTCATTGCAAGAAAGCCGGGCACTCTCCCCACGCACTATAGGCAAAATGGTGAAAACTCATAATTCCTGGGGTTCAACAACAACTAAAATATATACCATATAACTAAGGTACAAAAGATACCCCTACAACCTACCGTTGACCACAGTCCTTCACCATGAAATAGCAAACAATAAAAACAAAAAACCTTTGTTTTCTTCACTGACAGTTAACCACAATTTTTTACTAAACCACTTATTATTGAAAGTCCTCTTTTTCTTGCCATCTTGTTGCACATATACAAAGCTATTTGACTGATGTGCACCTAGCCGTTTAATTTCAAGCTTTTCTTCTATCTTTAACGAAGGAAACAGATTTCGTAATAAATAATCCACTTGATTCGTCTTGAATTTCGAGTAAGCCACAACTTCAAAAGTAGGTCACAGCTTGTCAACCGTAAACAAGTGTACGTTGTAGAAGACATTTGTATATTGAATACGAAACGGACGATTACCGTTAACGATTATAATAATAGTTAGTTACATATTTATATTAATGTATATCATTTTCTACTATTTTATATATAATTTTTGATTCAATCGATAATTATACAAAGTACTATTTAAACAAGAGTCGTTCTTTTAACTGTTAATTAGTTGATAGCGTAGGAACTCAGCTTTCGGTGAATAAAATGGTTCTGGCAATTATTATTAAAGGTAGAGGTCAAAGGTCAGAGGTCGCAATGTTACATCGTCAGTAGAGAATTTTAAAACGACCCCATAAAACATGGTGCGCTGATACGTTATATAGAGAAGCTACATTTGAAACCGTATATATAATAGTTTTTTTAATAATAATATTTATATATTATTATGATTGTTATATTATTATGATATAATATTTATATTTGAGTGTTAAATATTCAACTTTCAAAGCTAATCAGTGTCAAGTTAACAATAATAATTACGAACAAAATTTGTTTAAATAATAAGTACACGTTAATTATTTTGGTTTGGTAGGCATGTTCTTACTGGCCCCCAATGACATGGGTGTATACTAATTGGAGGAAAATTATGTTGAATTTTAGATTTCAGAATGTGTGTGATATTTTTGCGTTATATATCAACTTTCAAAGCTAATCAGTATCCTGTTGAAAGTAATAATTATAAACAAATAATGTCTGAAATAATAAGAACACGTTACTCAATATTTTTGGTTGGGCCTGGCCCCACTGGCCCTTAATGACGAGCCGCCCCTGGAACCAATACTTATGTATGGCAGCGAATCATGGACAATGAACAAGATCATTGAAAGCCACAGAGATGAGATTTTACAGAAGAATGCTGGAAATTACATGGACAGCGAAAACGACAAATAATGAAGTTTAAACAGGCCTGCAAACAAAGAACATCAAAACAAGAGTAATACGAGACAATCAAGGTTCTTCGGGCATATAATGCGAAAAGCAGGTTTAGAACATTTGGTGACAACAGGTAAAATTCATGGAAGGAGAGATCGTGGAAAATAGAGGGAGAAGATGTTGGGTGGTCTGACATAGTGGTTCGACAAGAGATCGACATCAGAACTGATTAACTGCTCCAGAGAGAGAATTATGGTAGGCATGATCGCCAGGCATGGAACTTGATTGATTGAACAATTCTGTAGCCGGCTATCTGGGAGTGATCTTGGCTAGGTTTCGGCAGTGACAGTAAGTAGCTGGGGAACCACTCTTCTCTGATCTCACCGACCTTCTTTGGCCAAGTCATGCATGAAATCACTCCATAAGTCGCTAATAACTTTAAATATCAGAACCTGACCTTTATCTGTAGCAGCATCAGCTAAGGTGTACAACAATTGCCAAGAATCGTTTCATTTTTAAAGAGAGTATGGTCAATGTTTTTGTTAAAGATAAAACAATGTAGTTTTATGTTGGATTGGCTCAACATTTAGTTTTCTCAATATAATTTGGTTAATGTGTCGTTGTATTTTGTTTTCTTTGTATTTGTCATCTTTAGCATGTCATCATCATCAAATAGCTTGTCCTGAGCAGAACTTTGCCACCCCAACAGTCCTTCGTAATTTCTCTCTCATAGGCCAGATGTCCTGCCTCTGCTGCCGTCATGTTCAAACCACCAGTTACATCATGAATCCATCTTCTCCGTGGTTTTCCTCTTCTTCTCATTGCCGGTATGGCTCCTTCCACGATGATCTCCAGCTCTTCGTGTCTTTATAAATGTACAAAATATCTCAATTCTCAATTTCTTATTTGTAGCAATAGCCAGTTTCCTTTGATTTTGAGTTCTTTCTGTATAAATCTATTTCTTCTCTTTTCACTTCACCATGCCGGGATGGGTGGGTGACTAACCGGGTACTCCACCTTACCCAAGTGTGTCCCGTAGAATAGCGGAGAGAAGGAGGCGTCTTACATCTTTAGCATAAGGGTACACATATCTCTTATGTTGCACATTGAAAAAGTAAATAATGTATTCAGCAGTAGAGAACTGATCTGACTGCGCATGTGCGAGTTAGCGTTCACAGCAACAGCAAATAACTTCCGGATGCTGCTATTGATATGATTTACATTTTACATTCCGCAAACTGAAAACTACACATATGAGACTTACAGTTTATACATTATCTAATTTTGAAGCTAGTTTTGAATTTCATCATGTTTCGGAAGGATGTTCCAATTACGATGAAAAGTTCGGCCTCATCTCTTTGCAACAATCTGTCGGTATATGTTCTTTCTGAGAAACGTCAGCTAAATTATGCTGTTGTTCACAAGTCCCTCGTCAACGTAGCATGTGCCACTACTGATGGTACTTCTGTAACTGGTCGTCAGATTGTATGCAAGGAACCATCAGTAACGCAGGGATTACCTTTTGTAATGCAGGTAAAGTAGCACAACGTAATGTTTAGTTTAGTCGTCGGATCATCATCACTGCACATCGAACCAATTAGTCCATAAGTACTCGACCTCCTCCTCAGTACGCCAGTACTGTATACTGTATAGTAGTGTATATATAATATAGTGGGTATCTCACTGTTCTCAGCATGTGGCAACTAACACACTGGTTCTTCTTTGGTTTACTGTTCGTCTTTGGCTACCAGTATAGTACTATTATCTAGCTACACCACATTTGACTTGGTATTGTTGCAGTCTGCTTAGTGTTGTAGATTCACCGCTATTACTTGAATTATTTACAGGTGCATGTTTTTTTCAGGGATTTAATGAGTATGCTAAAAAAGATTGAAACAGGTTTGGAGACAATGGCTGCAGTCACTGAAGAGGTCTAAGCCAACAAAAATCAGTTTTATTTTTGTGCCAGGACATTCAGTAATAAAGCACGTTTCAGAAGAGGTAGAGGCACTAGAGACCATATTTGTAGCATGAGACTCATTATCGAGAAATGCAGAGAATACAACATAGATCTGCATGCATGTTTCATAGACTACAGCTTTCGACCATATACAACACCAGAAAATGTGGAACATCATGAAAGACATGCACTTTCCAACACACATAATACAACTCATAGAATCTCTATACCACGAACAACAGGCAACCATTAAAATAGGAGGCGAAATAGCTGAATGGTTCGAGATCCAAAAGGGGATACGACAGGGATGTATTTTGTCACCATACTTATTCAACATATATGCGGAGAACATCATGAGGAATGTAAAAGACGATGCCAACTATGTGAATTACGACCCTCTCACTATAGGTGGCAAATGCATACCAGAGCTTAGATACGCAGATGATACAGTATTATTATCCACCAGGAAAGAAGGTTTGGAAAACCTAATCATGACGACCAAGAAACATAGTGAACACCAACATCTATATTTGAATACACAAAAAACAAAAATCATGTCAACTGACAAAGCAAAAGGCTCACCTAACATCCAAGTAAACAATGAAGAACTCCAATGTGTAGAGAGCTACGAATATCTGGGCTCAATAATTAACAATAACGGTGACTGCTCCAAAGAGATCTCAAGAAGATTGGCAATAGCAATCAAGAAGTTAAACACAATGAAGAACATGTGGCAAAGCACCAGCAAAATACTAAAATTAAAAATATGGAGAGCATGCATTTTCCCAGTGGCTACTTATGGTTGTGAATCATGGATTATTACACAGAAATTAAGAACGAAAATCCAGTCTTCGAAACTAAATGCTACAGAAAGATCCTACGAATACCATGGACAGAAAAAGAAAGAACACTGATGTCCTGAAAGAACTAAATGTTAAAGAGAATTGGCTGATAAACAACATACTATAGAGAAAAATTACATACTTTGGTCACATCAAGCGTCATGATGGCTTGGAAAGAACAATACTAGAAGGCAGGGTCCCAGGAGACAGAGGCAGACCAAGAAGAAGATGGCTACAAGATATTAAAGAAACCATGAACATGACCATCGACGAAGTGGGTGAACTGGCAAGAGACGGAGTGAATTTCAGATGTGCTGCAAAGAGAGCAACGTCCTATAAAGGATACGCACCTTGATGATGATTCAGTAGTAAGGGGAAATGAACATGCTGATAGGCTTGCAGGTATTGCTGCTGTAAAAAGCGGGCAAACAATGTACCAGACTGATATTCAGAATTCCCTAAACACAACGTAAATTATAACGGTGGTCTTAGTCCTTCTTAATTGGTCAGACTATCAATCAATTCATATACTGATAATGTGCACAATTAGAAAATATTATTGTTGTATTTTTTCTGTTATCATCTCTCTTCATCTCTGTTTTAGGAAAAATATGTCTAGATAAATATGAAATATCAGCATCACATAGCTTGTCCCTCAGCAGAACTTGGTCACAAAGGAAACATGTAGAAGATCTGTGCAAAGAGAGTTAAAAGATTGTGACTTAACATGGAAAACAATTGTAGAAAGGCAGCGGAACGTCAGCAATGGAATCTTTTGTGGAAGCCTTAAATGTCATACTGGACACGAAGAGGATATAGAGTAGCTGAGTCATTAAGCTTTGCTGACTCCTGTATTGTATGCTCTTGTAACATATGATTACTGACTTTATTAAATCATTTCTTCTATAGGCAAAGTGGATAATCTTACTCGCAAGGTCTCTGTTGGTGCTAACAACACAACGAGGAATTCAGGTTGGTTACAACACAGATGTGTGGGGTTACAACATAGACGCGCTATCAATCAGATACAATGGAATGCTAGTTCTTCTTCTTTAGCGATATCTGTTGTTCATGCGCTTAATTTACCATGGACTACAAACTGGACAGTCATCTTCATATCTGTTAGACTTCCTTAATGCTTAGTTTTTAAGTGAACTGGTTGCGGCCACGTTCTGCTTCTTAGCTCACCCAGGAGAGGACAGTCTTGCAGGACATACTCCAGTATCTGTTTCACCCGCTGACACTGGCAGAGAGCTGTTTGTAAATTTATTGAAAACAAATATTAGAAAGAATTGATCGAAATTGTAAATGGTTATTGAACCAAAGTCATAGCACTCTAAACAAATCCATGTGTCCAATCTTCCCAGCATATATAGAAAAGTATGTTTGCTGATGGTTTCCATACCTCACTGGTTAAACATGAGTTTTATTCTGCTTGTAAAATCTACCCAGTTCTGCTTGTAAAATCTACCTAGTTCTGCTTGTAAAATCTACCCAGTTCTGCTTGTAAAATCTACCCAGTTCTGCTTGTAAAATCTACCCAGTTCTGCTTGTAAAATCTACCCAGTTCTGCTTCTAAAATCTACCCAGTTTTGCTTGTAAAATCTGTGATTTCAAACTTTTAAAATTACTGGATAGATTCAACATCAATTACATTGGGGTACTCTATTGCGGGAATGTAAGATGCTCACCTCTTTCTCCTAATGCACTCAATTTGTTCCCGCTGGAGCAATCAGTATATTTACCCAGTGATCTCTGATCTCAGTGTAGGTGAGATTGAGTTTCTAGTCCTATCGGAGATGGACTATAGAACATATGTCCTTTGTTCATGCTGAGCCTGTAGAAGAACTCTTGGCAGCTGAAAATTAATAAGGTTGCACTATAAAACGACCCCACAAGTAAAAATCTTTGAAAGATTAAAATGAAATTTTAAAAAAAATTTTCACCCTATTAAAAATTACATCGGAGACCCTTGCCAGTGCTATGGAGTCCATGCACTGCCACTAGGTTATTCCTGTATAAGAAAGAGAGAGTTTGGTGGTTGAATCGGTCACAAAATGCTTGTGGGTTCAGTCCTATACTCAATGTTCCACATGTGAGGAAAGAAATTGGCGCCCCTACCACCTGCACACTGTGGTGCTAAAATTGTGAAGAGACAGTCACTCCATAACTTAAGGTTTGAAAATGCTGTGGGACATTTTGGTTTATTTTATTAAGTGTCTATATAGTCTAATGCCAAAGGGTTGACTTCGTTGCACTGTGTTTTACCCCATATGGCTCAATTCCTCTCTGCAGAAATGGCATGCCACCTTCTGAGAGTATTGCGCAAAACATGAACTCCTTAGCTCCAGCAAGGAAAAAAATTCACTCGTGAAAAGAAAGGCGCTGTCTGAATTAGAGCACACAATCTTCGGAATGCAAGGCTAGAGCTTAACCACTTAGCCAGAGAAACTCCTGACTACTATAATATTGTTCATTAACTTCCATCAACAGATAAATAAATGAGTCCTGGACTATTTGAGTTTTGGAGACTTTTGACATCATGGCTCTAGATACTTTGTAACGGTTCTACCACTTGAACTTTCAGCTTACTTGAACAAACTAAGCACCTATAGAAGAACATTCAGAATATAGATATATATTCTAACCAGTTTTCTAGTGCAGGTGATGATGACACTTCTTCAATGGAAGCGGAGGTTTGATTACTTTGTACAGGTCAAAAGTTCTTGTATTAATATCTGGTATTTTTGTTTTCTTAATACAGATTTTTGAACCTGATGGATCAGCTATGATATACTGGCATTCTCTAAGTGATTCTATAGGTAAGTCTTACCATTAGGATATGTGCTGATGTCTTGATCTTGGCATTCTCAGAGTGATTCTATAGGTAAGTCTTACGAGTAGGAGACATCTTCTAATGTCTTGCTCCTGGAGAAGGTGTTCTGTAGTGCAAAGTTAGGTAGGAAACATGGTAGCATCGTGAGATGAAATTACTAGTAGTAAAGAAGTTACCTATAGTCTGTAAGTTAGGAATAGTATGATATAGTAGGGAAAGTTAGGAATAGTATGATATAGTAGGGAAAGTTAGGAATAGTATGATATAGTAGGGAAAGTTAGGAATAGTATGATATAGTAGGGAAAGTTAGGAATAGTATGATATAGTAGGGAAAGTTAGGAATAGTATGATATAGTAGGGAAAGTTAGGAATGATATGATATAGTAGGGAAAGTTAGGAATAGTATGATATAGTAGGGAAAGTTAGGAATAGTATGATATAGTAGGGAAAGTTAGGAATAGTATGATATAGTAGGGAAAGTTAGGAATGGTATGATATAGTAGGGAAAGTTAGGAATAGTATGATATAGTAGAGAAAGTTAGGAATAGTATGATATAGTAGGGAAAGTTAGGAATAGTATGATATAGTAGGGAAAGTTAGGAATAGTATGATATAGTAGGGAAAGTTAGGAATAGTATGATATAGTAGGGAAAGTTAGGAATAGTATGATATAGTAGGGAAAGTTAGGAATAGTATGATATAGTAGGGAAAGTTAGGAATAGTATGATATAGTAGGGAAAGTTAGGAATGGTATGATATAGTAGGGAAAGTTAGGAATGGTATGATATAGTAGGGAAAGTTAGGAATAGTATGATATAGTAGGGAAAGTTAGGAATGGTATGATATAGTAGGGAAAGTTAGGAATAGTATGATATAGTAGGGAAAGTTAGGAATGTTAGAAATAGTAATGACAAATCGATGTTACTTTATCATTGTGAATAGATGTTGGAATATGAAACTGTGTTGACTACTGTTTTTCCTTTGAAACTATCAGTGATGAGGAAGTATGTGGATGAAGCTGTCTTTTGGTGAAACCGTGAATGGTTTGCATACACATATACCTCAAGCATTAACATACACATATATTTAAGTTGCTCACATAAACAGTTATTTCAATTTCTCACATATACACAAATTTAAGTGCTTACTCTTTCAGTAGAACTCATCTTATATGATATAGCATTGTATTGTCTTGTATCCCAGCAACAACCACTAATATGGGTTTGCTAAGACAATAAAACTAGAGAAATTTATTGAGGTCATACAAAGAGACCTTTCAAGAGTTTAAGAAAAGACTTCACGTTCTCGAAAAACTGAAATTTCCATCTGTACCTCTCAGCTGTAAGGGACAAACTTATGCAGCTCCAGGAAACTGATCATCTGCAGGTATAATTGGACATCTCTGCTGTCTGTCAGAGATGGGCAATCTCCTGCCGTGACAACCAGAAATTTGTGTCCAAGATGAAGGTTTTTTTTCTCCATATGTTGACATGCTCTTAGGGGTTTGAGCATAGAGCAGATGAAAAAGAACTATAACTGTTACAGCAACAGATAAACAAAGTTTGTTGTTGCCCTGCATGACACCACTAGATCATTGATTGCTTTGTGAATCAAGGAAGAAAGTAAAAAAAAGGAAGTAGACATTCACAAATGTCTTAACACATTCACTAACAAATTGATAAACATTGATGTGGCCGAATAATAATTTTTTTTTACATTTTCCAGCTTGAAAAATATAAATTTCATCCATTTAACAAATTTTACCAATTTCCTGATCGGACCATAATGTAAAAATAGATAACTTTGCTGTAGATCAAAACTCTCAATTAGACCAGAATGAGCTGATGTAAATTTAACACAAATTTTACATGAAACAATGCTTGATGCAGTGTGCTGCAGTTGGGTTATTTTAATAAAAAATCTTGGCACACCTCGGCAGTTAGTATGTAATGAGTTAATGCTGCTATTTGTTCTCTCTTTAAATTTTCTCTCCAGATAAAAGTAATTATGCTAAAGGTATTGCTGGTCTCAATGAAAACATACTTTGTGTAGGTAAGTGATTTTGTACAAATTTTGTTAGGGTGATCTTACATCTTATGATGTTGTATGGGTGGGAAGTGCTAGAGATCTCACATTACTAGGTCTTAGTATTTGAAAGTACATCAATGAGGAAATACAAATTAGGAGATGGAACTGGTTGAGACATACTTTAAGAATGCAGAAGACCAGACACCCATGCTTTGAAATAGAATCCAGGAGGCAAGAGAGATAGGGGGCAATCTAGAGAGACATCGACACGAACTGTCGAAAGAGAAAAAGAAGAGGCGAGAAAGACCTGGAATGAACTGACTTGCTCAGGACAGGTCTGGTTGGAGGAAATTTGTTGATGCCTTATGCTTGAAGAGAAGTTTAGAGAAGAAGAAAAAGTATTTAAATGTAAGGTGGTCACTGTGAAGTATAAGAGATTTCACTTTAATCATCATCCAATAGTTTGTCCTGAGCAGAACTTTGCCACCCTAACAGTCCTTCAGTTTTCTCTCTTCCTAGGTCAGATCAGGTTTCACTTCTTCAGCTGTCATGCTCAAATCATCAGTTACATCCTGAATCCTTTTTCTCGGTAGTCTTCCTCTTCTCTTTGCTGAGATGCCTCCTTCCATAATGTTCTTCTCCAACCCTTTATGTCTTTTTTTTTTGTTTCCAAAATATTTCAATTTTCCCATTCTTTTTCACATTACTAGTTCTTAGTAATTGACGCTAAGGTAGTCAGTCCCCTTCTTCACTACTCACCTTTCTCTAGTTCAGTGTGTCATCAACCAATTTGTAGCTGGGACTTATCTTTATGTCTGGTACCTTTAACATCAGATTGATTCATTGTTGGGGATCTCTTTAACATCAGATTGATTCATTGTTGGGGATCTCTTTAACATCAGATTGATTCATTGTTGGGGATCTCTTTAACATCAGATTGATTCATTGTTGGGGATCTCTTTTCATGCCAAAGGTACTCGGTTCACTCACTCGTGGAGCCATCAGGATATTTATCCAGAGATCCCTGATCTCAGTGTAGGTGAGATCGAGTTCCTAGTCCTATTGGAGATGGACTGTAAAAGGTAGGTCCTGTGTTCAATTTGAGCATGTAAAAGAACCTGTGACAGTTTTAAATCGAGAAGAGCAGGCTGGAAAACCGCTGCCCTGGCACAATTCATAATGACAGATTAAAAATCAAATTCCTAAAAAATATCTTTAAAGTCTTCTAAATTACATTGGGGACCCTCACCGGTGCTACAGAGTTCATGCACTGCCGCTGAGATCTTCCTGTGTAAGAAAGAGATCGGAGCACATATGGTAACTCACCAAAGTGCAATGATGATGACACTATCAATTAAAAGATAGTTCATTACGTTGTGTTAAAAAAATTTGTCATATTTTGTAGTTAATTTATTTAGCCACAACCAATTCTAGTTATGTGAGTCATATTTGATAATTGTTTCTTATTTCAGGGTCAGAGGCAGGATCAATTCTGGTCTTTGATATCCCACCAAAGGGAACGAATGTCATATTATCTGATGTAGTCCACAGTAAGTGTTATGTCCCCTTCATAATTTGATCATGATCTTAACTCATATATTACGACATGCCACCTGACAATCTATTCTATCAGTATCCAAATTCCTACATGCTACCTCATGAATTAAAACATTGAATAGAACAATATTATTAGTGAAACTTTTGTGATGCTATGCGTAATATAATTGTTTGTGAATAGAGTCGGTAAGTTTTTTAAAATTGATTTTCAACTGCGTACATTTTTGATAATTTATGAAATAATGTGCTGTTGCTTAATATAATAAACATACAACAGACTTTATTTAATCACCTTCCATTCATAATTTTATTCTTAAAAATTGCTACTCCCATAAACATGGCTTTAGCATCCGCGTAAATATGTGCAACCATCTTAGGTTTAATTGTCAGGTGCATCATTACAGGTTGTACTAAAGAAGACTTTGTGCTAAATTTCACACTATTGTTTCATCAAGACATGATTATATAGTGATATGAAAGCTTAATTAGACATAATATGAACACATTATCATGTTAAAGTCAGAGATACACCCTGATGGACACATATGTCAACATTGCCATAGTTATTAAAGATATTACTGCGTAACCTACTTGTAGAGATTAACAATATACAGAAGAGCTGGAAGGAACTGCAGGAGACAGCTAAAGATAAGAAGACTTTGGATGAGTTGGTTCAGGGCCTATGCCCCAATTAAAAAGGCATGAGTGAGAGAGAGAGAGAGAGAAAAAGCCATCTTCTTCCTAATGGAACATAGAGCTGTAACTGTAACTTTATTAGAGGTTATCTTCTTCAGTTCTGTCCATGATGCTCTGATCATCTCTTCTGCTGCCCATCACCGTATATTCTTTGGTCCCCTCAATGTTCTCTTTAGGGAAAGGTCATCAAAGAGGTAAGTGGTGCATATGTGACAACTACCAGCAGCATGGCTATAGAGGTCATGGCGTGGACAAAATCCCTGGATTGACTAAATACACAAACATTCACTCATGCATGTATGCTCAACGACTCTATGAGCATGATACAGAAGATCAAGACCGGTTATGTACGAAGGCAGTGGATGCCCTTAATACAAAATGTGATAATTCAGACACTCACCTTCATCTTTGTACCAGGTCTTTCTGGGGTGAAGGACAATGACAGAATGGATGCAATGCTGCAATCGAGAATGGACCTGTTTTCTTATTTTGACAAAAGTGACATCATCAACACTCTAAGAGAAAACACACGCTCTGAAGATTTCAACGAAGAAGATAAAAGGTATTCTTTATTCCAGCTGGGAAAGTTATGCAATACCAATAGGTTTGACAAGATGTGAAAACCATGAAAGAAACCCCAGTAGATACATCAACCAGCACAGAAATACATGCCTGGGAGGAGATCAGAGCAATTATGGACATGTCCGATGCGCGATGAAGATAATCCTCAAATGAACAATCTCTTTCATTGTGGGTTCCAGTGAAGTACATGTCTGGTTTTAGTGTATAGCAATTTTTTTATATGTTTATTTCAGAACATACAGCACCGATCTCAGATCTGACCTCGGAGAAGGATGTTCTTGTCAGTGCTGATGAGTTAGGTTCTATCACAGTTTGGAAGTTTAATGGTACGAAACTGTCACAGCTTGCCAACATCAGAGCAACAGGGTAATATCATTGTGGTCAGTGTGTTTGCAGTGTTTATACATTAATCTGACTTTTACATCTTCCTTATTTTACATCTTCCAAACCATTTAATTTGTTGTTTCTTGATGAAGTTCAATTCTGATATTGTACCCACTTTTTCCTGATGTCTTCATTTCTCAACCAGTCTCTTCTTGATACTCCCAGCATTATGCGTAGACACTTCATCTGCCTTGACTAGTTTTCTTCTATCGTTTGATGTCAGCACCCAAGTTTAGAACTGATAGCATATTGTTGGGAGAAAGATTGTGTTGTACAATACTCTTTTAATGTTTATGGTGACATGTTTGGATTTCAAGATTAGTGCTATTAAAGAATTAATATTGGAGTTAAGAATGAATACCAGGGTCATGTGATTGACATATTCCATAAATACCAGGATCATATAGTCGTGTGATTGACATATTCCATAAATACCAGGGTCATGTAGTCATGTGATTGACATATTCTATAAATACCAGGGTCTTGTGATTGACATAGTCCATAAATACCTGGGTCATGTAGTCATGTGACTGACATATTCCATAAATACCAGGGTCATGTAGTCATGTGATTGACATATTCTATAAATACTAGGGTCATGTAGTCATGTGATTGATATATCCCATAAATACCAGGGTCATGTAGTCATGTGATTGACATATTCCATAAATACCAATGGTCATGTGACTGACATATTATATAAATACCAGGGTCATGTGATTAACATATTATATAAATACCAAGGTCATGTAATCACGTGATTGACATATTCCACAGCTGGCCTTGCAATAGCATTGTGTTGTGGAAAGGAGTTCTGGTAGCAGGCTATGCTTCAGGTCATCTCCGTGTGTACAACGCAACTACAGGTGTACTTGGGGCAGAAGTCTTGGCACATGCCCGGGCTATAAATGCTATAGATGTGTCTAAAGAAAATGGAATGGTCAGTTTGCTTTCATCAGTTGTAGATCTATTTGTTATAAAATTTAAAGACCATTATGTCCAGTGGATTACCTCCATAACTTTTATACAGGGTACAAGATGCAGTGAAGGAAATTACAAAAGTAATCTTGTGGACATCAAACTGGAGCTTAGCAAAACCGATACTCCATCTCCAAATGATAGTCCTGGTACGGGCTGCACCACTGCAGTTTGACTAAGCTAGTAGGGATCAAGCTAAAAACAAATATGATCCAAAATACCTTGCAACGGAAGAACAAGGAGAAGGTTTCTTTGCCATCATCCAATATGTGGTCACTGAGTGACTTCATTGTATGTTCATTTTCCCCTACTATTGACACTTTGAGAGTCAGAATGTCAGCACAGTTCTCAGTTTGCTCCCTCATGGATCCATCAGGATATTTTTCCAGAGATGCCTGATCTCAGTGTAGGTGAGATCAAGTTCCTAGTCCTATCAGAAACGGACGATAAAACTTAGGTCCCATGTTCAAGTTGAGTACTAAGATAATCCTTGGCAGTTCAAAATTGAGAAGAGGAGGCTATAAATCCACTGCCCATGCAAAATTCAATAAATAATCAAATTCCAACAAAATATTTTCACCATCTTTTAAATAACATCGGGACCTCGCGGGCTGCAGAGTTTGTGCACTGAAGTTGAGATCTTCCTGTGTAAGAAAGAGATCGGAGCACATTTGGTTACTCACTCTAGTGCAGTGATGATAGTCATATCAACCATCAGCTCGTTTGTTACTAAATGCTTCAACATTTACAGGTAAGGACATCTACTTAGATCATGAAAATTGGAAGCTGTTTTACATAACATCAGCCTGCCTGCCCAGTGTGTACGCAGCGCGTTGGACAACGGGTGACAAGCTCCCTGTGAGTGTGTGTTCAATTCCGGGGGCTTGCAGAAAAGCCACAGGTTCTCCATATTTACGGTGTTTGTGGCACCGAAGCAAAGGGTTACGATGTCCATGGCACTGAGCCTAAGAGCTGAAAGCTCAAGTGCTTCTGGATCAGGAAAAACAAAACATAACATCTGCTCCCAAAACAAACCCTATGATTTCCTTATACACTTTTAGTACCATGAAGGTGATCAAGTTTTCTTGAAGAATCAATTAACTTGTTGCTAATATTTACAAGTAAGATGTGTTCGTTATTGCTACATATTGTTATAAATAAATAATTTGTTATATTATTTATCTGTTCTGAAACAAACATCAGTTCTGATGCCATTTCCAAACTTTGTCTGTTTTTTTATAAAGACTATTTTTGTAGAGATATCTGTATTGTTTACTATTTTATTTCGGGAAATGTTGTGTTTTTCCACTACTGTTTGGCAATATTATTATACTTTTAGGTGGAATGTATGGGAGATGTTGTCTAATAGAATAAAGGGATCAGTATCCATGTTTAAATCTCTGATATTATGTGTCATAACATGTCACAGGAACTGCTTTGCTAGATTAGTTTAGTCGTTGGATTATTATCACTGCACATCGAACCAATTAGTCCATAAGTACTTCGATCTCTTCCTCAGTATATTTCTCAGAGTATGGCAAGTAATGACACAAGTTCTTTTGTTGGTTTACTTTTCTTCTACAACCTGTATCTTGTCTAGCTACACCACTTTTGACTTGGTATTCTTGAAGGTAACATATTGTAGGTCTGGTTAGGGTTGTAGATTCACTAATATTACTTGAATCATTTACACGCCGATGGCAAACACTATGGAAAATTCCAACACAAATCAATGAACTCTGTAGTACCGATGAAGATCCTCGATGACTGGACTTCCTATTCTTTTGGCATAACTTTGGTCTTTGCTTATTCTCCACCACCAAATTTCCTGCTGGTCATGCCAAGTTCTTCTATACCAGTGCTACCCAACGTTTTCTATATTGGGGGCACACCTGACTTACAACAGTGGAGTCGCGGCGTCATATGACAATTGTAATAATAATAATAAAATATATATATTTTTTTTTCTGGCCTTTTGGCTAAGATCAAAGTGTAGTATCTGTATCGCTTGATATCTGTCACGTGGCCCATTATATGGGTTCACAAAGTTATCAGCTTGTGTTATGGAACTAGTGCCCATTTGATCGAAGCCGAAGGTCAGGAGCCTTCATTAAATGCCACATGGCTACCCTTGTACAATAGTAGGAGTGCCATCGATCGAAGGATTGATGGGGCTTGATAGTTTATAAACGTTTTCACGTCTGCACATCCGGCAGGCCCCAAAAAAAAAAAAATAATAATAATAAAGTAATATTAATAGTAACATGAATAAAAATAATAACAGACAAAAACTGAATCCTGATTACAAATTAAGTATTTGTTTCTTTTGAAAATTGTGCTTAAAAAATTTGTTATTGAGAAAACATTTTTATCTTGAAATTCTAATTAACATTAAATCCAGAGGAATAAAATAGATCACCAGGGATGTATCATACATGCACATCCTCTGGCACTGCTTTGCACTGTGCTGTTTTGTATGTTAGACATGCATCCAAATGTTCAAGGTCAATCATCACTTTCTGAGTGACTTCCCCTTGACAATGAGTGTCAGTCTCATCAGAAAGCTGCAGATTTTGGGCACTCTCTTCTTAGGTCTAGTCAGCATCATTTCAGACTTTTTTCCAAACACAGAATGTATACTTCTTCTTCTGCGTTCTCACTAGATTGGGACCTCGAATTCTCTAATAAAGGCAGCCGTCTGCCTCAGATTATCAGCCACGCCATACAGTTTGTCTTGGACGCTAGTGTAAGTGGGCCACCTCTTTCTTCTCAAATCTGCATACTGGTGACAGTTGTATAGGATATCTTCTTTTCTTCTTCTTCTGTAGGATATAATTCCTATGATTTATGCTTCCCCATTTGTGTCAACCTCTTCCCGCAGTAAGTGTTGGCCACCCTCGTGATGGTAGGTCTGAATACTTACTGCGCGGCTAAATCCCTGAGGCAAATTGGCGACCGTAGAATCCACTATCCCATTCCTCATTGTGAGGGTCGTTGCACCATGTTATGCGCCTTACGGCCTGGTGCATCCGTGTTCTGCAAGCATTTGTTTCGGATTAGCATTCCCTAGCGGACACATGCAACCGATTTCAGCCAAACCTCCTTAGTCCCCTCTTACGACATGCGTGGCATGTAACAGTAGTTCTATTCTTTACACCCCAAATTTGGGCCCTGGTAACCACTGGGCAGAATGTATACTATCCAATAGGAAATGGATTTGTACAGATAGATTCCAGATAAAGTTGTACAACCAGATAACCCCACCCTCTAGTATCACATCTAATGAGTTATACTGTAGCATAGTGTCAGATCTGACTGATCATAAGGTAGACCATCAGAGCAGACTCATGCCTAACAATGTGTTTAATAATAATGCAAATATTAATGAATCTGTCATGTTTGTTTATTGTTTCAGCTATTATCTGTGAGTGACGACACCTACTTTAGGGTGTGGCATCTAAAGGTCATGAGTGTTCCACAGGTAAGTCCTGCACGTCTATCAATACCAAGGTCATATATATCAGGGTTACAGACAATGAGAATCTTTTTCTTTCTTGACTGTCCTACTGCATATATGTAAATATAAAGCAAAGCCATCCCATAATGTGTGTGTGTCTGTTGTATAATAATAATAATAATAATTCCTCTCGTCCGTTATACGTTACATAGGGCCTGCAAGTAATTTCTCCATACCGCTCTATCCTGGGCAACTCGCTCAATCTCCTCCATGGAACTGAGACCGATATTTCCTGCCTCTCTCAGCAAAGTTCGCTCAGGGTCTCCTTAGGTCGACTCTCTTTCTTGAACCCTTTGCATCCCACTTCAATGCCTGCTTTGATATTCGTTGATCATTTCTCCTAAAGGTGTGCCCAACATATCTCCATCTTCTCTTTCTTATAACAGTTGTCACTAGTTGTTGACCAGTCTGTTGTATACATAAAAATATACACACATATATATATATATGTTGATGATTGTTTCCATTAATCTGTTTGTTATCTCACACTGTTTTAGATCCTACTTTTTGTTACTTAAATTGTTGACAATGGACATGTCTCAGTGGTTAGTACACTTTTTTCTAAATACCTAACACACTGAGGTATTACAATATTTCAGATATCAGTTATATGAGGACTATCGTTATATTAAGAACGAAATTCCAGTCCTTCGAAACTAAATGCTACAGAAAGATCCTACGAATACCATAGACAGAAAAAGAAAGAACACTGATGTCCTGAAAGAACTAAATGTTAAAGAGAATTGGCTGATGAACAACATACTATACATAAAAATTACATACTTTGGTCACATCAAGCGTCACGATGGCATGGAAAGAACAATACTAGAGTACAGGGTCCCAGGACGCAGAGGTAGATCAAGAAGAAGATGGCTACAAGATATTAAAGAAACCATGAATATGACCATCAACGAAGTGGGTGAACTGGCTATAGACAGAGTGAATTTCAGATGTGCTGCAAAGAGAGCAACGTCCTATAAAGGATACGCACCTTGATGATGATCGTCATAGCACTCCGGAGATATCCATAGGTGCTCCGATCTCCACCTAAAAAAATCCAGCAGTATCCAGCGACCCAACACTCCAGTGTGATGTTGATTAATCAATCTTTTTGTATATTGCTCTTTTCATGCTGTCCCAATATCAACACCCATCTCTCACACTCTGGTCAGCAACTAGGATTTACAACCCTGAAACTCCTCTGTTCGAAAAAACTCTCACAATGCCTCAGTGCATTAAGAATGTCACTTCAGTCCATTGTAGCTCCTTCTGATATCATACCCATGCCAACCAATCTATTAGCTTATTTGTTACCCTATACTCCTGCTTGCCCAGCAAAGAAAATGAAGGTGATTTCTCTAATCACTGTCTATATCAGTAACCTCCACCCATTTTCATCCCACCATTCCATCTCACAATATTTAATACCATTTAAAAATAAATTACTGCATATTTTTAACCCACCTGAGGTTTCTCTTCTATGTTGGTATAATACTAGGTTTCTCTTCTATGTTGGTATAATACTAGATTTCTATTCTATGTTGGTATAATACTAGATTTCTATTCTATGTTGGTATAATACTAGATTTCTATTCTATGTTGGTATAATACTAGGCTTCTCTTCTATGTTGGTATAATACTAGGTTTCTCTTCTATGTTGGTATAATACTAGGTTTCTCTGCTATGTTGGTATAATACTAGGTTTCTCTTCTATGTTGCTATAATACTAGATTTCTCATTCAGTTTCCAAGGTCTCTGGTAAATACTCTATAACTCTTGCACATTTAGAAAGCTGAAATTAGTTTTAGGAGTTAGTGACATCAAAGCTAGTCACGGCAGAGATGAAGTGTCTACACAGAATGCTGGCAATGTCAGGAAGAGACTGGTTTCGAAATGAAAACATCAGGAAAAAGTGGGTACAACATCAGTATTGAACTTCATCAAGAAACAACAAATTAAATGATTTGGCTACGTAAGCAGATTACCAACAGACAATACACCTCAAAAAACAATGTTACTCCGATACAGTGGATACAAAGCAAAAAGGTGTCCAAGTAAAATGTGCATCTCAGAGATAACAGAGGCGGTGGAAAAAAACCTATTTATGAAGTCCACACAAAATGATGTTCAATAAATCTCTTCTTATCCTAACGCTGTTAACAGGTTTAGAGACAAGAATAACAGTAGAAGACAAGACAACAATTCTTGTGTCAGATTTCTAGTATATCTTATTTCTTTGACTGACAGATTGAGTTCTCTTATGGCGAGAGCATAGCAGACTTGCAACTTGTTGGTGGCAGTTTTGTGGATGGCCAGGGAAGAGCATTATGTCTCACGGGTTACGACAACAATGATATCATCTTCTATGTCCGAGGATAGCAAGATTCACTCTTGATATTGTCTATGTCTTTGTACAGTGTAGATATGTTGAGATTACGCATAGGTTGTCTTTTGCATTTATTTTCATATATTGTGCAACTTGCTTATGCTTATTCACTATACATATTATGACATTATATGTTGATTGTGCAGTGCATGTATGTTTATTTTTATGTAATCTTTTGTTTTGGGTTTCTGAATTGATATTTATATCCATTCAGCCCAATCAATAAGGTAGATCTTGGCTAAGTCTTAACACTATACACTTCTTTCGTTGATAAACTATGTTGAATAGATCCAGAGATTTAGGCAGTTTGGAGTTACCCGAGCTGAAAGTAGAACTGGATGCCTGAGGAGCAGAGCTAGGAGTGTGTTTAATCAGCGAGCCATGGAACCATCAGTATGCATACTCTTTGATATCTGTTGGGGAGACTGAGTACCTATGGGTCTTCCCAGAGTGCAATGACGTCAGTTTAGTAACCAATAACCAATCATTGATAAACTTTCATTTATAAACCTTCCTTGATAAACTTTCATTTATAAACATTCCTTCATAAACTGTCATTGATAAACTTTCATTGATAAACTTTCCTTGATAAACTGTCCTTGATAAACTTTCCTTGTTAAACTTTAATTGATAAACTTTAATTGATAAACTTTAATTGATAAACTTTCCTTGATAAACTTTCATTGATAAACTTTCATTGATAAACTTTCATTGATAAACTTTCATTGATAAACTTCCATTGATAAACTTTTTTCATACTTAAGTGTAATATTATCTTTGATTCCACTGTAGCATATGGTACTTTGAAGTGTGTACACTCACTGATGCTAGGGACTATGTCCGCTGACTCACAGGTGCTACAGAGTTTGTGCACTGCCACTGACTCACAGGTGCTACAGTTTGTGCACTGCCACTGACTCACAAGTGCTACAGTTTGTGCACTGCCACTGACTCTCAGGTGCTACAGTTTGTGCACTGCCACTGACTCATAGGTGCTACAGTTTGTGCGCTGCCACTGACTCACAAGTGCTACAGTTTGTGCACTGCTACTGACTCACAGGTGCTACAGTTTGTGCACTGCCACTGACTCACATGCGCAACAGTTTGTGTGCTGCCACTGACTCACAGGTGCTACAGTTTGTGCACTGCCACTGACTCACAGGTGCTACAGTTTGTGCACTGCCACTGACTCACAAGTGCTACAGTGTTAGTGCACTGTGGCTGACTGACCGATGCTACAGAGTTTGTGCACTGTGGCTGACTGACCGATGCTACAGAGTTTGTGCAGAGTTCTTCCTGTAATCAATCAATAATATATGTTTCAAACAAGTTCACATCCACAATTATGAGAGAGAGAGAGATTGTTGGACTATCTGTCATAACTAGATGATGAAATGAATACTTGAAAGCAGCAGCCCATGAAGTCAGTAATCATATGGACATGGGAGTTGGGAAGGGGAGTCATTTGTCACATTACAAACCATTTCGTTTCAGTCTGTTTGTAGATAGCATAATTTCATGATCACTGCTAGTTTGTGTTACAATCAAGTTATCTCAAGGGATGTAATAGATTCTTTTGCTTGTTCTAAATTGTGTTCATTATCTCCCTTGCCATTTCCAACTGAATTTCAGCGTTCGTACGTACACGTGTGTAAGACCAGTGTGTCGTGGTTGCTGGACAACGTATTACACAGATATAATTGTTGAAAGTTTTCATGAACATTATTATGTTTCAGAGAAAGAGGGATTGCTGAACTGTGGGAGAGAGATTTCCGGGTTGTGTGTACGAGAGAGATTGCCAGACTGTGTGTGTGATAGAGATTGGCAGACTGTTTCAGAGATGTACAGAGCGATTGACAAGATGTGTATGAGAGAGAGATAGTGCAGACAGACATCAATAGAAAGGGAAAACTTGTCAGGGACAGCTACAACAGCCGACACCTACCACTTGTCAGTGATCACTTCACCTGTTCTAACCATGACTTTGAATGTACCGACCTTTTGGTTAAGATCAAAGTGTAGCGCTCACGTGAAGTGGTGGGGAGACCTCATTAAACACTAAATAGTAAAATAAAAACACGTGAAGTGGTGGGAGTCCACATTAAACACTAAATAGTAAAATAAAAACACGTGAAGTGGTGGGAGTCCACATTAAACACTAAATAGTAAAATAAAAACACTTAAACAAACTCAGAAACCCACTCTTTAAAAAAAATGAATGACGCTGGGATTTTTACACGGTACCAAGCACTAGGTCCACCCGCGATCTTCGTAAATAACATCCGCGGTCCACCCGTTGTGTCACTTCCGAGTCGGCTCCTATCAAAAATGAAAATAAAATGCAATATACACTATCTTATCTGAATGTTAGTTTGTGATGATGATTTTGTACCTCATCAAAGCCTTTAGTGCTCATCATACTTTTCCGTACTCGCTTGGTATAATCTTAATCTGTGCATATGAATTTTGATAAGAAACTTTATCATAAGAATCAGATAATCAAGGTTCTTCGGCATAGAATGCAAAGAGGAGGTTTTAGAACATTTGGTGACAACAGGTAAAATTAAGGGGAATGAGATATCGTGGAAGACAGAGGGAGATGATGTTGGATGGTCTGACATCTTGGTTCGACAAACGATTGACGTCAGAACGGATTACCTGCACGAAGGAGATTATCTGTTTGTTATATATGGAATTAAAACCTCTTTAAGCAGAGGCACGCCGCTTTTAACCTAAGGACGAGCCTTTTATTGGTTATATCAGAGTGTTTAGGCCAATAAATATGAAAAATAAGAATTCACTCCTTTCGGAGAATCCGAGTAGATTGCTAACAGGAAGCAGAGAGTTGTGGAGAGACATGATCACCTACGCCGGCAGGTAAGGCACTTGACTGATTGATCCTGTGCATACCATCTCTTCTTCAAGTGATATATATATATCCTGAACAATGAAACAAGTGACAGGTAGGGTAGATTAAAGAAAGATTACAACAGCCAGACACACAGTCAGTTTCTCATGGTCATTTGAAGAAATTTATGAAGCGGAAATATCAAGACCAAAACAAAACACTTGGTTGTCTCCCTTCCTATATGAATTCTTTCCCCTACAGGTAAATTCCTTCCACATTGATCATTCCTTGTCTGAAACTGATCTTTGACAAGTTGTAAACCTTTGAGGACCACTTTTAGTTGTCTGTGTGTGGTTGAGGGCCACTGCTAGTTGTCTGTGTGTGGTGGTATACTCTTGACAACCATGATTAACATCCAAGAAAAGTGGACACTTGTAGTGGGAGGTAGGAACATTTCAACATTCACACGCAGGAAATAAGACTTGACGTGTTAGCGTTGATCTCCGCTGTCTTTGTGATTGAGGCAACTCTTTGTACATCTACATGTACTAATGTCACCACTGACAGTATTATTTCTCATTGTATTTATTAACGATACACTATATAAGGGGATACTGTTAGAGGAAAGAGTTGTGTATTTGTTTAGGGTGTCTCTGTGGCGGAGAGTTTAGGTACTCGCCGCTTGTTCAAAAGGTATTCGGTTCGTTTCCTCGCAGAACCATCGGGATATTTTTAAAGAGATCCTTCAGTGTAGATGAGATCGAGTTCCTAGTCCTATCGAAGCAAGCGGTAACACGGAGGTCCCCTGTTTGATTTGAGCACGTCAAAGAACCCTTGTCAGTTCAAAACCGGGAAGAGCAGGCTGGAAAGCCGCTGCCTGGGCAAAATTCATTTGGCAGATTACAAAATAAAAATTTCTACAAAATATTTTCACCGTCTCATGAATTATATCGGGGACCGTCGTCGGTGCTACGAAGTTCGTGTCCTACCTCTGAGATCTTCCTGTGTGAGAAAGAGATCGGATCACACATGGTTACTCACCGAAGTGCAATGATGGTGAGTAACCATGTGTGTTCCGATCTTTTTCTTACACAGGAAGATCTCAGTGGCATCGCACGAATTCCGTAGCACCGGCACAGATCTCCGATGTTGTTTATAAGATGGTAAAAATATGCTTCTGGATTTCTTGAATGTATTTGACACAAGCAGCAACTTTCTAGCATGTTTTTCTCGATTTTGAGCTGCTACTGATTCTTTTTACATTCTCAGTTTAAACGTTGTATCGTTCGTCTTCGATAGGACTAATAACTTGATCTCACCTACACAAGAATCTCTGGAAAAATATCCTGATGGCTACATGAGGGAATGCACCGAATACTTTTAGAACGAGAGATGAGTACCTAACTTCTACACCACAGAAATCGGTAATAATAATAATTCCTCTCCTACCGTTATACGTTACATAGGGACTGCAAGTAATTTCTCCATACCGCTATATCCTGGGCAACTCGTTCAATCTCTTCCATGGAACTGAGACCGAAATTTCTAGCCTCAGCAAAGTTCGTTTCAGGGTCTCCTTTGGTCGACCTCTCTTTCTTGAACTCTTTGCATCGCACTTCAATGCCTGCTTTGATATTCGTTGATCATTTCTCCTCAAAGTTGTATCCAACATATTTCCATCTTCTCTTTCTTATAACAGTTGTCACTAATGGTTGACCAGACATCTCTGATTTCATCACTTCTGAATTCGTTTCAGAAACCGGTTACAATAGATAACAGATATACAATTATACGATTAGAAAGCCGGCTGGACACATGATGATAATACCGATGTTGATGATAGTGGTTGTTGATAGAAGACATTGAGTCGATTTTTTCTCAAGAATTAATAAAACGCACGTAACATTTCTCCGGACGGGTCACAGCAGGCTCTGGTCACATTTACAAGATATTCAAGATCGACGAAACTGAGATCTGTCTTTGAGCCAAGTTCCTCAAGATTATGTATATATTTGTTTTGTTGGGGATTTCACACTACATATAGAATAAGACAAGAAATTCACTTCTACACGGCACACTACATATAGAATAAAACAAGAAATTCACTTCTACACGGCACACTACATATAGAATAAAACAAGAAATTCACCACTTATATTTTTGTTGGTTCCGATCCAGAAGCACTTGAGCTTTTTCAGCTCTTCGGCTCGGTGCCATGGACATCGTAACCCTTTGGTTCGGTGCCACGAACACCGTAAATCTGGGGAATCTGTGGCTTTTTCTGAAATCCCGCGGAATTGAACCCGCACACACAGAGGGATAGTCACCCGTAGTCCAACGCGCTACGAACACGCTGGGAAGACGGGCCACCACTTATATAGGCTTAAGGCTCCAAATATGGCTCGCCCATCAGAAAAAAACCCGTACAGTACGGAGAAGGATACGCATATAACCACAGTCTTAATAGATGTCTCATGACCACTAATCTAACTAATAACTGGTTGGGGAAAACAAAGAAGTAGAAGAACATACAAGCCATACATATAAACTTGTACATATATTAATGACATAGAGCTGCTTGTATTTGAGCTATGGCACATGTGATTTTCCGACATGTAACGAGCTATATATCAACAATATTATTTAACGACGGGAATTGGTCTGTATTTAGGCAGTGACATATGGTTCTTAAATGTGATCAGTTCTTTAATGTCCACTCTAACGTCCTGTCTGTGGACGAATGTGATAATTATTATAGAGTTTGATTGCTCTGTGGACTAGAAGTCTGTATAAAAAAAGACAGAAGGTCTTTCTAATGAATTCTGCTTCTCCAGAATTTCCCTCCTCCTTTTCTAAACGTGCGCTCACACTTTCACTCTCTCCGTTACACATACGCATATACACACACACACACCCACGCGCGTGCGTACACACACACCCACACTTCTTTTCCCCAACCACTTTCACAAATGTTGTCGGACCTGTGCAGTCTTTGTCCAGTTATCACGGAGTAAATAATCGTGTAATGAGAGTGGGCGTTTCTTGAAGAATCTCTCAAGGGGGGTGTCTATTACAAAAGTAGCATTTGATGTCATTAGGCAGACCTGCAATTTTCCAGTTTTCCAATACACGCCACTGTCTCGACGCTGTGGAGGTCTTGTATCGGATGCTTTGGCCACCGCGGGCCAGAAGCCCGCTCTAATGGATTCAATACTCACTCGTGATGTTAATACCAACGTCTGCTTGTCTAGTAGTCTTGAAAAGTGGGCGGATCCTGTGTCAGAGTGGATGACAGAATGTGAAAGTAGCGGCTCACCATTGATTGCTTGACACCACCCACTGGAATTACGGTTTGGTTTCAAGTAAATGTCGGGTGGGTCAGCACAGGTCCAACTAAACTTTCTCTTATTTCACTCTTTAGAATTCAAATTGCTTGAACTATTTGACTACAGACTCAGTGTGTTCACGGCTGCTTTAGCAATAACTGTTTGTAATGTCTCAACATACGCTCATCATCATGTGCTGAACCTCATATCACAGCGATCAATTCCTTTCACATCTATCAACCTTTTATTCATTTCCAAACTTTATTTTATTCCAGTCTGTCCATCCATCTTGTCGCGCATTCCATTTTTATTTTTTTCTTGCTCTCGTTCGCCTGCTATAAATTCAGGCGTAGTCATGGCGCCTAATGTGGCGCCTTTGCTTTATTTTTGCTTGAAGGCTTGCTATGTTTCTCAGCAGTGTCTATCACCAATCAAGCGTCTCTCCGACTTCAGAGACACGAACCCCCTGTACTCCTTTTATCTTTTCTCTCGTTGATTGCTCATGTTGTTAAAAACAATAATCTACATAATTCTATTTTAATATCTTCTTTGCGTTCGTTCTTTACAACCAATTTTAATCATTCTTTGTGATATGTTTGATCTTTGCCAAGAACATGTATACGTTGCACATTGGTTTGGTAGGCCCCTAAACGCATAGACTTCTACACATTTAGGACATGTGCATCCGATTTCAGCCACGCCTCCTTAGACGCCTCTTACGACATGCATGGTAGGTAACAGTGGTTCTATTCTTTACACTCCAAATTTGGGCCACGATAACCACTCGGGCTCTATTTTAATATGTTATTTGTTTAATTCAAGTCTTAGAATGCTCTCGACAGAGAAAAGACAAAAAACATTGACCTACTACAAGACTGACTTATCATGGAACATTGACTCATGGAACATGTCCCGGAAACGGAAGTATATCAGTCACATTAAACAACACGATGGATTTTTGAGAACAGTAATGAAATGAATGGTTTCTGGTGGTAGAGGCAGGGGAAGACCAAGACGAAGTTGGCAGCAGGACATCAAAGAAACCATGAATCTGACGTTAGAAGAAGTGTGAGAACGTGCTAGAGACAGAGAGTTATTCAGGAAGTCAGTCATGAAAACAACGTTCCATTAATATGTCTGTTATTTCACTAAACGTCCTTATTGTTATTGACTTCCTTGTTGTAATAGTTCACGCAGTAGCATGTCCCTTGCGACACAGGGCTGTCATCACAGCCAGCCTGCAAACGTTCTCCCGCCTTTTCCAGCGCCATGTTCAATGTTTCTTTTATGTCCTGCTACCACCTTCGTCTTGGTCGTCCCTTGTCTCGTACTCCAGGAACCATGCTTTCCATTACAGTTCTCCCCAGACCACTGTGACGTTTAACTTGTCTCTCCAGACCACTGTGACGTTTAACATGTCTCTCCAGACCACTGTGACGTTTAACTTGTCTCTCCAGACCACTGTGACGTTTAACATGTCTCTCCAGACCACTGTGACGTTTAACTTGTCTCTCCAGACCACTGTGACGTTTAACTTGTCTCTCCAGACCACTGTGACGTTTAACTTGTCTCTCCAGACCACTGTGACGTTTAACTTGTCTCTCCAGACCACTGTGACATTTAACTTGTCTCTCCAGACCACTGTGACGTTTAACTTGTCTCTCCAGACCACTGTGACGTTTAACTTGTCTCTCCAGACCACTGTGACTTTTAACTTGTCTCTTCAGACCACTGTGACGTTTAACTTGTCTCTCCAGACCACTGTGACGTTTAACTTGTCTCTCCAGACCACTGTGACTTTTAACGGGGCCAAAATATTTCACTTCCGGGACATGATGTTATTTAGGAGTCAATGATCCTCAATATGCATGTCTTGTAAGATGTCTTTGTTTTTTTCCTCTTTTCTGTACAGGATGTTCTAAGAACTTTTCTGTAACACATTGTCGCAGTATTTACTTCTCACTTTATTGACTTGTCACTTTATTTACTTCTCACTTTATTGACTTGTCACTTTATTTACTTGTCACTTTATTTACTTGACAGTTTATTGACTTGTCACTTTATTTACATGACAGTTTATTTACTTGTCAGTTTATTTACTTGACAGTTTATTTACTTGTCAGTTTATTTACTTGTCAGTTTATTTAATTGTCAGTTTATTTACTTGTCAGTTTATTTACTTGTCAGTTTATTTTACTAGGCATACATTCGCAAGAACATATGTTGATAAAAAAGGTCAAAAATGTAGAAAAGTAATTTAAATACATTAAGTAGTAACATGAAGTCTAGTAATGCCAGTTATAGAGTGAGACATTCAAGGACAGTGGAGAAAGTTAAAACCAAGGCGAACATGGATACCATATGTGATAGATGCCCTGAACATGACAGCAATAAAGGCAGCGCTTATGACAGAGATCAACTGCGATGAATCGTTATGATGACAAAGTCCTGGGCAAGACGAGCTACTGGATGATGATGATTATTACTATTTTCTTATTATTGTATGGACTTGTCTTATTTACCAACTATGTCTATCATCTGGTCTTATTATGTGTCATATTTTCATTAGTTAGTACATATATAAGTAAACAAGAAAAAGTCAATTAGCCCATTTTCAAACCTGGAGATATATTAGGTGATACTGTGTTAGTTCAGTATTTTTCATTGACCGTCAACACACGATATGGTCAATATCATGAATTAACAATCACCCACCCAAGCCACCAGAACAGCGCAACACACAAACAGAAAACCCCGACACTGGCCAACAAACCGGTAGCATTCTGACGACAAAAAAATAAAGAAGAAGACAATTGAGACTGGATCGACCTGAGAGCCGTGACGGTCAGAAAATATTTCACGCTCACTGTGGATTTGGAACTGGACCACACGCCTAATTAGCGAGTCCATTAACAACTACGCTATTGCGGTTCACAGTACATATATAATCTGCACTTATCATGTGTAACATTCTTATTAGTAAGTACATATATAATCTGCACTTATCATGTGTAACATTCTTATTAGTAAGTACATATATAATCTGCACTTATCATGTGTAACATTCTTATTAGTAAGTACATATATGATCTGGACTTATCATGTGTAACATTCTTATTAGTAAGTACATATATGATCTGGACTTATCATGTGTAACATTCTTATTAGTAAGTACAGATATATTTCTGTGATGTTGAGATGAGGATTACAGATGATCTCTGACCTCTTGCCACCACACATCTATTATCTTCATCAAAGCAGGTTTCACACACATGTTACACATACGTTTGTACTGAAATCTAATCCCTTCAAGTGACTTTGACACGCTAAGTGTGTTTGAATAACTACAATGTTACAAGATGGAGTGGAAGGACGCTCGTATTGCTAGGCTAGGCGATGGGTGTCGTAAGAAATGAGGGTAAGCGGTTCAAATCCTCTGTTTGTCTATTTGTTTTTTCGGAAGCTCTTTATACCTGTACACTGTTTATATGTTTACCATATTCTTTGCTTCCGTTGCTTCCTCTGGGGTTCTTGCAAGAAAACTCATTGTTTACAAGATGGAGGAAGGTGGGTTAGTGGTCTCTGTCGCATTGAGGTACATTACTCGCTTCTAGGTTTGTAACAAGTACTAGGTTCGCGTCCCGTATGGAGAGCTCAGGCTATTTTTCTTTTTCTTTTTTTAAAGGATTGACTTCATTTCACTGGGTTTTACCCATATGGCTCGGTCCTCTCCGCAGAAATGGCACGCCACCTGCCGAGAGTATTGCACAAAGCACGAACTCCGTAGCTCCAGCAACAATCCTAGAGGTCTCTTGAAAAAACTGCACTCGTGAACAGAAGGCCGCGGTCCGGATTCGAACCCACGACCTTTGACTCGCAAGGCAAAGGGCTTAACCACTCAGCCACAGAGACCCCCAAAAGAGAGCTCAGGCTATTATTCTGTAATCATTAATCTCATTGTAGACGAGATTAAGTTTCTAGTCCTATCGAAGACGGACAATGAAATGTAGGTTTCGTGTTCAAGTTGAGCAAATCGGAGAGAGTTAACAGTTAACTTTTGAATGTTAAAATACATCAAAGTAGGGCGGAAAGCCTACGCCCGGGAAAAAAATCATGATATCAAGAAAAAGCCTGGCGAAAATCATTAATATCAAGTTTTAAAAAATTCGTTTAAGTTTTCACCAACTTCATAATTGCAGCTGCTACCTCCCTTGGGCTTTGGCGTTCAGTGGCTGCTGTTGAGATATTTATTGATCAAATATAAATCAGAGCATACATTTATTCAATACATATATTGATGGATGATGATTTCTGGCAACAGTCAATCATATATCATCAAATATCGATAGATCGATAAGTAACATAAGTCAATATATCCTGGACAGAACAACAATACAATAGCCGTCCTTCGCAAGCAATGATGATAACAGCCTCATACGTGTGCTGTTGCACAGACTGTAGAATCTAATTCCCAGCAAGTGGTGACTATATTGAAGATTTGCCGAGACATTTTAAGAGTTTCTTTGAAGTGATTTTCTTTAATGTACAACATTTGACGCCATCTAGCTAGCCACACATCAGATATATTTTGGGACGCGTTTATCATGCATGTGGTTTTTAGATATTCGCTTTAGACAGACACGATTTACGAAAGTTTTATTCTTAAGTAACGTTGTCGTTAGCATTTAATACCACTAGTCCTCGCAGTAAAATGGTGTTGTTGTATGATAAAGCTTATGTTCTTCTTTATTAGTTGTGTTAACTGGGATCTCCATCCATCTGCATAATATTTAATTGGTTATTTTGCTATTGATCATCATTTTCAATAGCATTGGTGCATCTCCAAGATTTCCATTTTTGTTTTAGTGTTTTATTTCAGCATGATAAAGGCATAATAATCGAAACGACAGCTCTATTTTATCTTGTTTATCGATTTTCCTTATTTCAAATTGTAATCTACCTGCTCATTTACAGATTCCATGTTTGCTCTATTTTAACACCTTACAGCACCCCCTCCCTTGTTCATTTAGATCTGGTTTCTGCAAATATTTTGTCCCCCGGTTATCGCCCTCATATGTATTATCTGCTGGTTATCTACTACCAACTCTAAAACTGATTGCAAGAAAATAAAATATTCATAGAAAATATCTTATCTTTCCTCACAGAAGATGCACCTGGTATGCTGGACTAGACAAATGGATGTGGAAAATTAATGAAGAATGATAATGTCGAATCTTTGCTTGTGCACTTGTTATTCTCAAAGAAAATTTACTTGGAAAACAAAATAATGTTATCTCCGTTTTAAATAAGCTATTGAATTCTGAAGTAAATTCTATTAATATTATCACATCTCTTGGTTAACGTGAATATATTTTCGAGTACTTCTGTCTAGATAAAAATGTAGAACATGTGAGATTGTTGCTTCCTATTGATGTAAGATGGCTGTCAAAAGTATAACTGTTTTAACAGATTTATGGAACAATTTGACAATATTTGTAAAATTGTCAAGGACAAATCTAAAATGAATCTTCTTTCAACAGTCGACGACAAAGCTTCTGTGAGATTTTTTCTTCTTTGATATTTGATGGAAGAAAGTAAACTGAGTGTATTAAGTAAAGAACATCTAGGGGTCAGCGTGGATGTCGTTGATTTGATTTTGTCCTTCAAATATTTGTATTATTTGCATCTCTGATGCATTTCTTTTTCCGTTATGAATTCATGCGTAGATATTGCTCCTAATAGGGTGTCTGTTCTAGGTGTTTGCGTGGCGATTTGCTTTCCTTATCACCTGTGTACCACGTCATTCAGACCAGCCTTACGCCAAACTCATTTGTACTTGTAATTTGGACCCCTAGGTAGAGAATCAGGGTCTCCTTAGTCCAACCGTGATTCGTGTGTGTACCGAGAATGTATGACCAAGCTGGCCTCGAGCCCTAAATGACCCCACACGTGGTCACTAGAGAAACATGTTATCAGCTTTGTCATCGACGATCTCTCCGGAAATATATCAAATGAAGATCTTGACAAGAAAGTCTACTCTCCTTCACGTACTAAATAAATGGTAGATATATCAAATGAACATCTTGACAGAAAAGTCTACTCTCCTTCACGTACTAAATAAATGGTAGATATATCAAATGAAGATCTTGACAAGAAAGTCTACTCTCCACGTACTAAATAAATGATAGATATATCAAATGAACATCTTGACAGAAAAGTCTACTCTCCACGTACTAAATAAATGGTAGATATATCAAATGAAGATCTTGACAAGAAAGTCTACTCTCCACGTACTAAATAAATGATAGATATATCAAATGAACATCTTGACAGAAAAGTCTACTCTCCACGTACTAAATAAATGGTAGATATATCAAATGAACATCTTGACAGAAAAGTCTACTCTCCACGTACTAAATAAATGGTAGATATAGCAAATGAACATCTTGACAGAAAAGTCTACTCTCCACGTACTAAATAAATGATAGATATATCAAATGAACATTTTGACAGAAAAGTCTACTCTCCACGTACTAAATAAATGGTAGATATATCAAATGAACATCTTGACAGAAAAGTCTACTCTCCTTCACGTACTAAATAAATGGTAGATATGTCAAATGAACATCTTGACAGAAAAGTCTACTCTCCACGTACTAAATAAATGGTAGATATATCAAATGAACATCTTGACAGAAAAGTCTACTCTCCACGTACTAAATAAATGATAGATATATCAAATGAAGATCTTGACAAGAAAGTCTACTCTCCACGTACTAAATAAATGATAGATATATCAAATGAACATCTTGACAGAAAAGTCTACTCTCCACGTACTAAATAAATGGTAGATATATCAAATGAAGATCTTGACAAGAAAGTCTACTCTCCACGTACTAAATAAATGGTAGATATATCAAATGAAGATCTTGACAAGAAAGTCTACTCTCCTTCACGTACTAAATAAATGGTAGATATGTCAAATGAACATCTTGACAGAAAAGTCTACTCTCCTTCACGTACTAAATAAATGGTAGATATCTAATTCTGTAATACTTGTTATTGTCAATTATGTGAAAATGATAGTCAGAGAGTTTATTGTTAACGCTTCTGATTAAAGGAAATGCAATTTAATCTTCGATAACTTAGTCATGGCTACCTGATTTATCTCCTACCTTTCATTACCTTGAAATATTGTCTATATACTCAATGTTGTCTCTTGTATAAACTTCACTGTCTTTTGTAGCTCACACAGAAGTCTGTGTAGTTTTCTGTTCTATGTTTCTTGTTTATCTACTGTTGATATACAGTGTGAGTATTATACAACATGATCTAGCTCCCGATATTATGCTATCAACACCAAACCTAGAAGTTAACATCAAACAATAGAAGAAAGCTTGTCACAGCAGAGATGAAGTAGCCAAAGCAGAATGGGCAAGAAGAGATCGGGAAAGCTTGTCACAGCATAGAGATGAAGTAGCCAAAGCAGAATGGGCAAGAAGAGATCGGGAAAGCTTGTCACAGCAGAGATGAAGTAGCCACGCAGAATGGGCAAGAAGAGATCGGGAAAGCTTGTCACAGCAGAGATGAAGTAGCCACGCAGAATGGGCAAGAAGAGATCGGGAAAGCTTGTCACAGCAGAGATGAAGTAGCCACGCAGAATGGGTAAGAAGAGATCGGGAAAGCTTGTCACAGCAGAGATGAAGTGGCCACGCAGAATGGGCAAGAAGAGATCGGGAAAGCTTGTCACAGCAGAGATGAAGTGGCCACGCAGAATGGGCAAGAAGAGATCGGTTTAAAATTGCAGATATCATGAAAAAAGTTGGTACAAAATCAAGGTACTTAAGCTTCATGAAGAAACAATAAATGAAATGTTTCGGACACATGCGCATTTTACCAGCAGACAGTGCCACATCAAAGGTCAATGCTTCCACGATACAGTGAATACAAAGCAAAAGGTCGTCCAAGCAAAAGATGGACCACAGAACTAACTGAAGCTATGCCAAACACCATATACGAAGATCACACAAGAACCCGTTCTAGAAATCTCTAGAAGTTTCGTTTCTGCGACACACAAATAAACAGCAAGTTTTATAATATAGATACATCTTTGGAAAGTTGAAAATCTTGGTAGAAATCCTCCCATGTACAACAAAAGGGGCAATAATTCATTATAACAACCACAATAGACATAACAATCCGTTATTTGTAATTATTAATTCATACTGAAATACTTTTATATAATCAATTAATCGATATCTCCATTATTACTTTTCTCCAGGTGTCAGAGAGATAAATTTGCATCATAGCTCAGATAAGATGAACATATGTCCGCCTGTCTGAAGTGGGTTATAATTCAAGCGTAAATTTATGACAGCAAACACTTTACGAAGTGAGAAACTATCCTCATCAGTACTCACTCATTCTGTGCGAATCGAAGAGGCAGAGATGGTTCTTCCAAATTCTAAACACCGAACGAACGGTCATTTTCTCTTTATGAAAACAGTAGTCATTCAAATCATGTTAAATATGTATGAGTTCTCTATCTGGTGAAATGTACTCACGAGATGCGCACACATTCCAATATCAACGTCAACCATCTCGGACATTGATTGAGTTTTGTTGTTCGTTGAATGACACAAACTTGGATGTAGCTGACTTTACCGTGACTAATTAGCCAGCGGGTTCATCTCTCTTAGACCAAGTTCCGGTGTCTGCCGTGAAAAAGACCTGATCAAATATTGATAAGCTTTCAACGTGTGCCATGGAACATACCATCAAATTGTCTTTCCTAATCGGGGACAATTTCAACATTGTGACCCCAGGTTGATGCACCCCAGACAAGGAAGCTGAAGTGAACTACAGTCAACATTGTGGACCCCTAGTTGATGCACACCAGACAAGAAAGCTGAAGTGAACTACAGTCAACTGTATTATTGACATGGTTGTTTAGCTTGTTTGTTAACAACCACAAGGACATTAAACTTATCATTCTTATTCCATATAGCTCTGGGGTGATTTTTCTGTAGCTTTTCTTTATACCTAGTCAACTCTAAGACTCTTAACGTAATGTGCTATGCCATTAGTTGTGGAGTCGGATACTTAGAAGGGATGCATGAGTTGTTACTGAGTATGTCATGTATAGAGCCGTTATCTTTTTGAAAATGTTCTTCTTCTTCGCGTTCGTTCTTCGTGGCCAATTTTATCATTCTTATTGGTGTATATAATTGATCTTTGACAAGAACGACTGACGTTGAACCCTTGTTGAAATTAGGCCCCTACCTTATGTATGGTACCATACACAGTGTAGGTCAGGGTTATCATTTTTCTCCTACGGAAAATGTTTTCACTCTGTCTCGCTGGCAGTCATTACTCCACCCTTCCCTTCGTGTGTACAGGTTCTCTTTTACGATCCGTTTCGCCGTATATTTGGGCTTGGATCTGCGCCAAAAAGTCGTGTGTACTACAGCCTTTTTTTTTTTACTAAGCGCAGCGTACCTTTTTGTATTATATGATGGACACATTAATGATCTTTTTAACGCTGCAAATTTTTCTGACTGGGTGTGTTCGCTCCGGTTTAGGAGCATTAACAACCCTTCTAGGACTAGTCAGTTGGACGGTCACTTGTCGGCTGCTTTATGTATTCATTGTTCTTTTACGATCATTTGTTGCCTTATATTGGGAAATTATGATCTACGCCAAAGAGTGTGTCTACACTGTGCTCCCTTTCTGACTATGTGAGGTCGTTCCGGATTAGGAACATTTCTCAGTTTTTTTGGGGGAGCACATAAGCTTGTCCTGAGACGGCGTCTTACTCGTGCAACACACCGTGAAAAGTGTCAGCCTTCACCTTTACATTGCTGGCCTTACTTTTCTGACCACTTTGAGTTTATTCCGGAATAGGAACATTCTCAGCATTTTCGAGGCGCGTGTCGGCATTTGACAATTTACCGTTACTACTCTGCATTTTTCCTGGCCCGGGAACTGGTTTTTCCGGGGATGTTAATTGTGAGAACAACAGTACCCTGTCCGGTTGTTACAGGGAAGGCAGTTTCGTTAGACTCTAAAACACAACTTTAGGATTTGCGCTCGGTCAACTTTACCCAATAGATTTATCTGCGCTTGGTCTCTTGTAGGGAGTTTACTGCAATCTCCCCATGTGTTGTCACGATACGTTACAGTGTTGTCAGAGACACTTGTCGAGACCTATGATTTGTTACGCATCGTTCTCATGGATTCTTGCCCCACAGTTGGCAATTTATTGCTGCCTATGCTCAGGGGAAGTTAGAATTCGTTCACAGACGACTCGTACACTACTCTTTCTTACGTTTCAGCAACTATTTGGACCCGTTTCTTTCGTTTCCACCACTACCTTTCCACGGACTTCGGTCAGGAGAAGCGTGCATTTTGTTCAGGGTTTTGGACCTGCGTTATTTCATAAGTGCATAAGTGGCTTGCACTGCTACCACTACCTGTAGCTCTCCCTCTATCCATACCCGCTTAGTCAGACAGGAACCGCTGTCTGTTACCCGGGTCACCACGTGGAGGTGGGGTAGAATCTTGATTAGTACCAGCTCACTAATCCTGACACGGCGTTGTCCCTATGCGACTTTGACCCCTTGAAAGTGTTCCACGGTCTTCTTCTTTCTTTTCTTCAATCCTGTTTTACCTCATATTGCCAGAATAAGAAGAGATTTCTAGAACGAGCTCTTATGTGTGATTCATAAATAGTGTCTTTAGTCGCCTCTGTTATCTCTGAGTTTCATCTTTTACGTGATCAGCCTTTTGCTTTGTATCCGTTGTATTGGAGCAACATTACTCTTTGAGGTGCACTGTCTGTTGGTAAATATGCTTACATGGCCGAACCATTTAATTTGTTGTTTCTTGATGAAGTTCAGTGCTGATGTTGTACCCACTTTTTTCCTGATGTCTTCATTTCTCAACCAGTCTCTTCTTGTCACCCCCCAGCATTCTTCGTAGATCATTTATCTCTGTCTTGACAAATTTTCTTCTATCATTTGATGTCAGCGTCCAGGTTTGGCTCTGATAGCATAATGTGAGGAGAAAGATTATACTGAACATTGATCTTTTTCTGGTCATGGTGATATGTTTACATTTTAAAATTGGCACCATGTGCCCTATCTTTTGATTTTCTTTGTTGCATCTGTGTTTGATTTCATTAGTTATTCTTCCGTTTGCTGAAGAAATACTCCCTAGGTATGTGAAGTCTTTGATTTGTTTTAATGGGCGATTGTCGATGGAGATATTGGTAGTGTTTTTGAGTGTAGTGGATCACTACTGCCATCACAGTCGTTCAGGATAGACATTGGCGGCGTTTGTTTTTTATTCTGTATATTTGTTGGATAAATCTGTTTTCACTTTCATTGAATATGGAAAATTATTCTACAAGATTGATATTCGAAAGCAATAACTATGTTTGTCTTCTGATTAAGAAATCTTCTAAACAGATGACACCTTGTGGCATAGCCAAAACAAACACACCCAACTAAAGAGATATGTTCTACTAAACACTTTTACAGCAATGTCTTCAACCCATAGAGACTCGTGGTATTAGACTTTCTTCAATTCTTATCACAGGTAACAAGGTACATACCTCTTAGATTTTCACCATTATCGACATCGTTTACCTCATCATCATGATTTATCTCAGTTTCAAGTACATATTTCTCAACCTGACTGGTGTGAATGAGCAAAATAAATTGAGACAACTGGAATATTCGTTAAAGTTGAAAACATCTTTCCCTTGAGGTTCTGAATTTCTGCACAATAAATTTGTTCTCGTTAACATTGCTGCAGGAATCCGCCATACACATAGCGAGCGTTTATAGTTTTTTATACATCGTGTTCTTGAAGCTGGTCTTAGTTTGTATTTCCTTTTTTCCCAGTTTCTTTTCATGTTTTAATTATTGTATTTTGTGTAGAATGTGGTGAGAACAAAAATAACGACAACGGATAAAACACGCATGACAAATGGTATTTTTTATCAAGGGTAGAAAATGGAAAATATGAGCGGTTTTTAATATCTCGGTTTAATGCTGGCAAGAGATAGAAATGGGAGGAAGGAAATCAAAATAACAACAAACCATGGCCACCGGTAACATAAGACACACTAGCTCAGACGAGAAAGCTAAAATTCCTGTTTAATGGAGGCTGGTTTTTATATATGTTTGATAGAACACTGTAAGTTTGTTTATAATTTTCCTCACTTCTATCAGACCATGATTATTTATAGATAAAAAATATTAATAATATTGAAATTCCTTATTGTTAAACTTAACTTGTAACATAATATAACCTTGATTTAGTTAGTATGTAATAATACTGATATTCCTTATTCTTAAACTTAACTTGTAACATAATATAACCTTTGATTTAGTATTTTGTATTGTTTTTAAAATGAATTGGTCTTTATACAACAATACTAGAATGCGAGGTCACACGGCGTTTGTGGTCTTATCTCCTAGAATTTTTACCTGAGCTCGCAGGGCCGTATGTTGTCGGAGGCCACTGAACAAACATAGTCTTACACAAACTGATAGACAACCATAAACAGTACGGATGTGTGCATGAGTCATCTCTAACGATCTTACATAAGACTAATCAAAACTAACATCATATTACAGTATGATCCAGTAGACGTGGTTATATAACATGGGATTTCATGTTCCTAAAATATTATTATTGGTCAATATATCTTCAGGTTACTCGGGGGTTTGATGAGGATAACATTTCATATCTTGTTTTAACAAAACCCAGTAACTGTGTTACAGAAATTACATTGAATTACTTTAATGAAAATGTTTGTTACAATATTGCTATTATGCGTTGAAGGTAACACATTTTTCTGCAAACTTCCCCACAACAAACATCCACTTGTCAGCACCACTTGTTTGTTTTTATCTCTCACATGTGCAAGTACTTGTAAACATTCTCACATCTTCTTCTTCTTCTTCTTCTTCTACTTCTAGTTATGTCAACTCATCAAATAGTTTGTTATCGTTAAAATGTTCTGAAAGCGATTTATATTTGAGAATAATGTGCATGCTTTATTCCGCTTCACATAGATATTTATATTTGAGAATAATGTGCATGCTTTATTCCACTTCACAAATATATTTTATTAAAAGTAATTAATTCCAGCCTTTTGAGTTATTCACCCTGCTCTGTCCATCTCATCAAGTTGAATAACTAATGTAAATGTTTGTGGCAAATTGCAGTCATATGTTACATTGGGAACCAAACTCAAAATAAGAGAGAGAGAGAGAGATAGATACAGAGAGATAGAGAGAGAGATACAGAGATACAGAGAAATAGAGTACATGCAAAATAGTGTAAAACTGACCTAGGATTCAAGTGACAAGGCGTCCCAGTTTTACCAGAACATTACTGTTTTTGATATTTTGGCCCAGTATACCAAAATTAAGACCAGAAGTTAAGGAAGAACAATGTGGCTTTGTTGAACGCAGAGGAACAAACAACGCAATATATACAATAAGAACAATAATGGAAAGATCAATAGAAATGAAGCTGGACTTATACCTATGTTTCATAGACTACTCGAAAGCTTTCGATAAAGTAAAACATGGAGAAATAATCAGCATGTTAGAAAATATAAATATTGATGGTAAAGATCTTAGACTGATCAAGAATTTGTACTGGCAACAAACCGCAGCCATTAGACTAGAGAGTAAGATTGGAATCTATCAGGCGATACAGTTAGGAGTACGACAAGGGTGCGTACTCTCACCAGACCTATTCAACTTATATAGTGAAAACATCATGAGATCTATAGAAGAAAAGACAGGAATAGCAGTCGGTGGACAAAATATAAACAACCTAAGGTACGCTGATGACACAATTCTCATGGCTACAAATGAACACGATCTGCAAGACTTGATAGACATACTAGTGAGAGAAAGTGAAAAGAAAGGATTAAGCATGAATATAAAGAAAACAGAGGTTATGGTTGTCTCCAAGAAACAAGAAACACCAACATGCAATATCAAAATAAATAACACAACCACTGAAACAAGTCCATCGATTCAAGTATATAGGAACATTCTTAACACCAGATGGAAGATGTACAACAGAGATTAGGAGTAGAATAGATCAAACGAAAGCAGCTATTATGAAAATGAAGAACACACTATGCGTGAACTCACTACCAATGACACTGCGAAAACGAGTACTCCAATGCTATATTGAACCAATTCTTATGTATGGCAGCGAATCATGGACACTGAACAAACAATCAATACGATCATTGGAAGCCACAGAGATGTGGTTTTACAGAAGAATGTTGAGAATTCCATGGACAGCAAAGAAAAAAAAACGTGGAGGTTTTAAATCAGGCCTGCACACAAAGAAACCTTATCAAAAGAATAAGAATCCGACAATCAAGGTTCTTCGGGCATATAATGCGAAGAGAAGGTTTAGAACATTTGGTGACTACAGGTAAAATTCAGGGAAGGAGAGATCGTGGAAGACAGAGGGAGAAGATGTTGGATGGCCTGACATCATGGTTCGACAAAATATCGACGTCAGAACTGATTACATGCACCAAGCAAAGAGAGTTGTGGAGAGACATGATCGCCTACGCCGGCAGGCATGGCACTTGATTGATTGATACCAAAAATAACGACACTTTCTGAAGGCGCACAAATTGATCAGGTTTTATTTTGTGTGTAAAATCGATGAAGTGCTCATAAAAATAGTAATGTCATTGATCTAATTTATGTTAAAATTATACACGTATGCAAATTTGTCCATTAATTGTGTTAAGTATATGAAGAGTGTTTTCCAAGTTTTCTACTCGTAAACATGACTGGACACCCAAACCTGGTGCCTCTAACGCTCTTGATCTCTACATCAAGAATACTATTCATGATATTGGACTGCTCCACCCAAAACGCCTTTGGCAGTCTAACATGTCACCGTCGGAGTTTCGTGCTCTATCACACCTCCGTCGACGTGATGACATTGTTATCAAACCCGCCGACAAAGGCGGAGCTATAGTCGTCTGGAGCAAAGATCTTTACCTTCAGGAAGGTCATACCCAACTGCGTGACACTCAGTTTTATAAAACCAGCCCTACTGATGTCACTCAGTCTAATAATAATAAGGTTCGTGAAGTCATTAAGAACTTAATTGCCACGAACGACCTTCCATCCAGTGCATCATCACTCTGTGTGATCGATAGCTGTTTGGGTAAACCGCCTTTTCCCCAAAATTCATAAACTCCACAATCCCGGTAGGCCTATCGTTTCTGCTTGCTCTTGCCCTACGGAACACATCTCCGAATTCCTTGATAGCATCTTTAATCCCATAGTCACGACACTCCCGTCATTTTTGAAGGATACGAACCACGCTTTGTCTGTCTTTTCTACCATTGAGTTGCTACCGAGAGAACCTACCGTCTCTTCCTCCTTGATGTGTGCTCATTGTACACTTCTATACCTCATCCTGACGGCCTTATAGCTCTCAGTTCTTTCTCAATAGGAGAACTAATCCACTTGTGTCAACTTCTGCTCTCCTTCGTCTTGCGGAACTAGTTCTCACTCTTAACTCCTTTCAGTTTAATGACCAATTCTTTGAGCAGATCAGTGGGGTTGCCATGGGTACTAAAATGGGACCTAGTTATGCTTGTCTATTCATGGGTTATCTTGAACACCTAGTATGGACTACATATGATGGCCCCTTCCGTCTGTCTATCACAGATACATTGATGACTGTATTGGCATCACTGATATGCCTGAAGCCGATTTGTCACGCTTCATTAATTTCATTAATGTTTTCAACCCTTCTATTCGTTTTACTTCTCACATCTCCACTACTTGTGTTAACTTTCTTGACATTACTATCACCTTACGCATATCCGCTATCACTACATCAGTATATTACAAGCCTACTGATGCACATAGTTTTCTCCTCTATACTTCTTCCCATCCCCGGGCTTGTCGTGACTTTTTGCCATTCTCGCAGCTCTTACGCCTTCGTCGCCTTTGTAGTGAGGACGATGATTTTCTTGAGAGAGCTCGCGAGATGCTTGATTTCTTTCGTAGGCGCCTATACCCGGAGAGGGTGCTTGTCTCGGCTATGCATCGAGTTAAGAAAATCACTGGCCAGCAGGCCCTTACCAGCCAGCATAGGACTACTAACTCTGACAGAGTAAAACTTATCTTAACTTACCACCCAGATAGTTCCCTGGTGAAAAATGTTTTATTCCGTCATCTGTCTATCCTTAGATCAGATCCTGAGACCCGTTCTGTCTTCCCCAACTATCCTTTGGTGTCTTACAGACGGGACAGAAGTCTTAAGGATATGTTGGTACACAGTCGCCTTAAGTCCAATATCCAGACTCATTTTGGCACTGTCCAGTGTGGCCGTCGGCGTTGCAACACGTGTGCTTATGTGATACAGACGCGTACTGTATCTTTCCTTTAGGCACATTTTTATTGACGATGGGTTCACATGCGAGTCCCGTAATCTTATCTATGCCATTATCTGTAAGCGGTGTAACAAGGCTTATATCGGCGAGACAGGCAAGAGGCTCAGTGACCGATTCGCCCAACACTTACGCGACATACGCCAATGCTCTGTGGCCCCTGTAGCCACCCATTTCAATGATACTGGCCATTTAGGAGCTCACGATGTCCAGGTCACAGCCATCCGATCATGTTCCTCGGATGATCGCAGTCGATTTGCTCTGGAGAATCGGTTGATTTCTTTGTATGGTACCTTGCGACCACGCGGGCTCAACGTATTACATTCTTATGCTTCTTAGTACTTTCTCTTCCCATGCTTTGTAATCTATATGGGTATATGTTGCATGTATTCATGTTATATTACATTCTTATGCTTCTTAGTACTTTCTCTTCCCATGCTTTATAATCTATATGGGTATATGTTGCATGTATTCAAGTTATATATTTACTAGATGTTGCATTGTTTCTTTTCCGTTCTATTTCTAGTTTTTATGTGTGTTTTTGTGTTACATTTATTTCGTTATTCGTTTTTATTCCAGATTTTCCTTAGATACGTTTGTATTTGGTCGTCCATTTGTGTTTCATTTTAATTTGTCACTCCTGTTTGTTCGTTTGCTTGATAAAGGCCTTGTTGGTCGAAACGTTGCTGTATTTTGTCATTGTTTTGTTAATTTGTAAAACTACAGTACTTTGTAATTACGTGTTTTGGGACAGAGTAGTGTCATTAATAAGCGTTTACCTATCCACTTAGAACCAAGAGGGTTGTGGGTTCATTCCCCCACTTGACGTTATGCAGGTGAGGTAAGGAGATAACCTTTCTACCTCCTGCATACTAGGGTCTAGAACTATACATACCATATGGTCTGAAAGTTTACTGAAAGTGTTATATATATATATATATATATGTAAAATGAAGAGATGGACAAAGTAGAACGAAGAACTCAACATTATGGAATGAATTACTTTTAATAAAAAGTCTTTGTGAAGTGAAAGAAAGAAAGCATGCACATTTTGTTCGAAATATAAATCGCTAACAAAATATGTTAATGATAATGAACTATCTGATGAATTGACATAACCAGAAGAAGAAGAAGATGATTATAAGTATTTGGAACTGTGAGGACACAACAAACAAGTGTAACTGACTAGAATACATGTTTGTTGTGGAGAAGTGTACAGAAACATTTACATCACTTCAATTCTTGGTTGAGTTTGGGCTGTTCCTTTCTGCTAGCAATGCAAGTGTAGAGCAGATATATTCAGTAGTATGAACTAGTACGAGAAATATGACAAGAATCGTGTATTTTTTTAAAAATAATGTTTTTTTTTCTCTAGCCATGAATTTAGGCGTAGTAATAGTGATTAACTCGTAGAATACTAAACGCCACCTGACAGACTATAAAGTTAGCTCCTATTTTACGACAAGCCACTTCACGGACCATATGGTTTTAACCAGTTGTTAATCTATCGTAGAGGACTTTAATGCTTTAAGTGTGTTTTTATAATTCAAATACAGCAAGTTTGTGCTTGTAATAAATCTTTCAATTGCGCACATTTTGGTGTATGCAGTTTATCTCTGCTGTTGAATGTAAGAAAGTTATAACAAATTTTGTAAGGACATCTTCGCCTTAAAATTTGTTCCTCAAAAACAGTTTTAGTACGCGTATTGTAATAGTTAATATTACACCTCTTATTCATTTTTGCATAAGGGTTTGTTTTCTTTATTACCAGTGTCACTCTCCAGATAGACCAGATTTACTTCGACCGCAGAAGTGATCGGACCACCGAGGTTATCTAGAGCAGTTTTAATCTTAGAAAACCATGACAGAGAGGAGACAAAAATAAGGATATACTATAATACCTACATATCGTGGAACATTGAATCATAAACAATATCATGTCCCGGAATATGAAGTAACTCGGTCACGGTAAACGACAAGCTGGTTTGAAGAGAACAATAATGGAAGGCACGGTTCCTGGAGTAGAGGCAGGGGAAGACCAAGACGAAGATTGCAGCATGACATCAAAGAAACCTTGAACACGGCGTTTGAAGAGGCGGTAGAGCTTACAAAAGACAGAGAGCTTTGCAAGCAGGTTGTGATCAAAAGCAACGTTCTGTAAGGGACATGCTACGTGATGACAATGATGAAAGAAGTTTTAATTATTGTGAAAGCACATTGTGATCTTTTTTATCTGAAGCGTCTAAACCGTTTAGTGTGGACTTGTATGCCTAAATTCAAAATCAGACACAACTGTTGTCAAAATTACATGTTTCTGAGAAATTACAAACACAAAATGTTGATTGTATAAATCTTAATGATATAAGAAAATACAATAAAATGCTTTCATAGTTTGCTATTTTTAAATATCTGAACAGCTGCAACTAATCTACCCTGGAATTTCATGGTGTCTGTATAAAATATACATCATCTTGTCTTGTTTCTGTTGTACGTTTGCCGGGTCGAGGTGAAGTAAAAGGTGCGGGAGAGAAGCCATTTATGTTCTTCGTATGTAGAGGTGTTCATGCACTCTGCTATTCCATTAAACCAGCGCTTGCAGGATTGTTAGATTCCTCCGTTTCCATCTAGTACTTTGCATATCATTGAATGTTTTGTTATATTAAAGGGGCAAAAATCCGCAAGATTGACTTCATTGCACGTGGTTTTACCCCATATAGCTTTGTTTCTCTCCACAGACGTGGCGCGCCACCTGCCTAGAGTATTGGACAGCCCATGAATTCCGTAGATAGCTCTGGCAACAATCCTAGCGGTCTCTGGGGAAAAAATGCACTTGGGAACAGAACGGTGTGGTACAGATTCGAACCCACGATCTTCGCAAAGCGGTGAAAAATATTTTAAAATATGCTATACTATTTCAAGCAATCTTGCAATGTGGCCGAACCAGTTAAGAGAGTTTGTTGAGTAAAATAAATAAATAAATATATGTGTTTAATTTTGTGGGAAATTTTGTATCACTAATGGGTGTCCGGTATATCTTTATTTCCAAAATATGGTCATCCTGTCTATGATGCATTAAGTACCCATATTTCTATAACTATACAGAAGTATTTCTCAGAGCTGTAGACCACGCCTGTATAAACATATTGTTGATTACCTTAAATGTGGATCGCTGTCTGATGTGGAATCCATTAAGTGAATCAGAATCTCATTGTGAAGGCATCTTGCACTGTTTGACTCTCGAGACATTCGTCTCTGGATTTGCCAAAGACTTCACAGAATTCTAACCTCGTCGCTACTGGCGCATGCGTAGACTTTCACGTGACATGATTCGTTGAGATGACGAGATGAATAGCACAGACAAGAGAAAGTTTGATATCTAGTTAATATTCAGTCAACGCCAAGCCAGAACATTCTTACACGGATACAGGAAGTGAATTGACATATCAAGATCGTCTTTCATTAACATTACACCTGGATTACCTGCCGCCATAGCACGAGAGACACACTCATCCGGAGCTGTTCATGACTGAACCAGATCGTCTGGTTAACAGAAGTTATTCTTTTGTGACTAATTTTCCAACATATGTTTTATTTTTATCATACCACGCCCAAGAATGTGAGCGCTAGTCGACTTTTACCCACTTAACCAATTCCCCCTTCTAAGCGGATCTAATGGTTCCTAGTACTTTTTCAGACAATGCAAAGAATGCGACCGGAGGTAGAACAATTAAGAAACGAAAGTGTTAATATGTTTCTGCAGTTCAGAAAACATATCGAGAATAAGGCAAAGTCCAAAGTTCTTCTTCTTCTTTGCGTTCGTTCTTTACGGCCAATTTTAATCAGTCTTTGTGATATGTTTGATCTTTGCCAAGAACGTGTATACGTTGCACATTGGTTTGGTAGGCTCCTAATCGCATAGACTTCTACATGTTTCTATGGGTCTAAATCCTGAACTCTTTACTCTCGACATGAAAGAAAACAAGAATTATTTAATGAGATGCCTTAGACTTATTCTTGGCTTGTCATGGAAGCATCATGTCAATGAGATGCCTTAGACTTATTCTTGGCTTGTCATAGAAGCATCATGTCAATGAGATGCTTTAGACTTATTCTTGGCTTGTCATGGAAGCATCATGTCAATGAGATGCCTTAGACTTATTCTTGGCTTGTCATGGAAGCATCATGTGACAACCAAAAGATGACGAGCGAACAGAAATGCTCAACTTGTGCATATCCTTGAAGCAGAAATGTCTCCTGTGACTGGGCACCATCTCAAACAAGAAAGATGATCTCATTCACAAGGATCTCCTTCACATGAGCCTAAGGAATTTAATGGCTGCATGACTAGTGCATTCACCACAAAACTGTTAAGGATAAGATTTTTCGTTATGCCCCCTCCTCCCTCGCTCCGTGACTTTATTGGAAATCAAACGCGAGTCTCCCGAATAGAAGCCCGCTCTCGAGTCCATTCGTCCAGACGCTCCTCTCTCGTAGAGTTATACGTTCCATAAGGCACAAGGCCTGCAAGCTATTTCTTCACGTCGCTATATCTTGAGCAAACTCGTACAATCTCTTCCATAGAATCAATTCTGATATGTCTCGTCTCTCTCACTGAAGGCTCAGGGTTTCCATAGGGTTTCCCTTATTTCTTCAACTATTTGCCTTCCGCTTCAAAGCAACCGTCACTGCATTCCACGTTCACTGGAGGCCTCTGTTGCAGATTTGACGTGTGAATTATGGATTCTTCATGTGTACTAGAGGCCTCTGTTGCAGATGAAATTCCCACATCAGGGTGCTCTACGTGTACTATGGCCATGGACGCCTGTTCAAGATTAGACTGATATATTCGTTTTATTAAAAACACGACCTTTAAACTTTCAGTACAACGTACTAAACACACGACCTGTAAACTTGCAATGATAGCGTACTAAACGGACGGCCTTTAAACTTGCAATAACAGCGTACTAAACACACGACCTTTAAACTTGCAATGACAGCGTACTAAACGCACGACCTTTAAACTTGCAATAACAGCGTACTAAACACACGACCTTTAAACTTGCAATGACAGCGTACTAAACGGACGACCTGTAAACTTGCAATGATAGCGTACTAAATGGACGATCTTTAAACTTGCAATGGCAGCGTACTGAACGCACGACCTTTAAACTTGCAATAGCAGCGTACTAAACACACGACCTTTAAACTTGCAATGACAGCGTACTAAACACACGACCTTTAAACTTGCAATGATAGCGTACTAAACGCACGACCTTTAAACTTGCATTGACAGCGTACTAAACACACGACCTTTAAACTTGCAATGACAGCGTACTAAACACACGACCTTTAAACTTGCAATGACAGCGTACTAAACGGACGACCTTTAAACTTGCAATGATAGCGTACTAAACGCACGATCTTTAAACTTGCAATGACAGCGTACTAAATGCACGACCTTTAAACTTGCAATGATATCATGCAAACTACATGTTCTTTAAACTTGCAATAATAAGTGTGTTAACTATACTGAAGTTACAATGACAACGTAGTAACCACACCAACTTTGACTTTAAAAAAGGCAGACTCATATAATGACAGAACTAATGTGATACTCTTCAAATGTATGTATCAAGGAGACACGGATTGGTAAATACTTGTAAACTACAAACACCCATGGTGATATATTTTTCTACCTGTACACATGTATGAGATTTTATTAGTACTGACAGCTTCTCAGCTCACGTGCAGAGATGCATCTTATTTACGGAAGTTGAATCTGACACTACCGATTAGATAAGATCTTGACGCGATGAAAACATCAAAAAAACCGTCGCATATCGAACTTGGTGTTCTGTAAGATCTCATGTCGAGTCTAATGTTCTCAGTGATCTTATGTCGAGACTTGTGTTCTTTTGGGATTGCATGTCGAGACTGGTGCTCGCTGGGCCATGGAAGTGTATGATGAGACTGGTGCTCGCTGGGCCATGGAAGTGTATGATGAGACTGGCGCTCGCTGGACCATGGGAGTGTATGATGAGACTGGCGCTCGCTGGACCATGGGAGTGTATGATGAGACTGGCGCTCGCTGGACCATGGAGTGTATGATGAGACTGGCGCTCGCTGGGCCATGGGAGTGTATGATGAGACTGGCGCTCGCTGGACCATGGGAGTGTATGACGAGACTGGCGCTCGCTGGACCATGGGAGTGTATGACGAGACTGGCGCTCGCTGGACCATGGGAGTGTATGACGAGACTGGTGTTCGCTTGGCCATGGGAGTGTATGACGAGACTTGCGCTCGATGTGCCATGGGAGTGTATGGCGAGACTGATGTTCAGTATGATCTCATATCTAGTCTAATATTCTCAGTTATCATATGTCGAGCATGGTGTTCTCTGTGATATTATGTCTGTCGTTGTAGTCTTGAAGGTTGACTATCGCGCGTGTTGTTCTCTAGACCAGGCATGACGAGACTGTTATTCACTGGAGTGTGTGTCCAACCTGGTGTTCTATGAGAAAGCATATCAAACCGACACAAGAAAACTAAACCACGTCCACACATCTTGTCTACGCAGACTACTCAAAATGAAATGGTGCAACAAAATTCCAGATACTGAATTCCTCGTAATAGCCAAGATCCCAAGCGCCAACACCCAATCTTCTCACGAAAATTAAAACTAAAATATAATAAAAACACAAATTCATTATTTTATTCCAACGTCTGCATCGTGCCAACGGTAGTCAAATCCCCAGTGGGACACATCCCTGTCTGTAGACCGTCCTCCAGCTGGTTTCTCATAACAAGCTTTCAGAATCACTATCCTCTCAACCAATCCATGAGCTTCTGTGGTGTTGGGTACAAATGTTTCTAATTGTTTTAGTTACGGGCATGGACAATCACTCCCCCTGACGATCAGTGCGTGAAAGATGACTGACGTGATTCAATTCATGCATGCTTCAGTTGCTCCGGAAAACACATCCTCATCAGAGGTTTCTTTCAACACGTCTGGGTAGAAATTTGGATGTGCTTTGTGTGTTTTCTTTTATTGATTTCATATAGTGTTTTCTCTTAGTTTCCTATATAGTGTTTTCTCATAGTGCTCTCATTTAGTGTTTTTCTCTTAGTCTCTTATTTAGTGTTTTCTATTAGTGCTCTCATATAGTGTTTTCTATAAGTGCTCTCCTATGGTGTTTTTTCTTAGTGCTCTCATATATTGCTTTCTCTTAGTGCTCTCACATAATGTTTTCTCTTAGTGCTCTTACATGTTTTCTCTTAGTGCTCTCACATAATGTTTTCTCTTAGTGCTCTCACATGTTTTCTCTTAGTGCTCTCACATGTTTTCTCTTAGTGCTCTCACATGTTTTCTCTTAGTGCTCTCACATGTTTTCTCTTAGTGCTCTCACATAATGTTTTCTCTTAGTGCTCTCACATGTTTTCTCTTAGTGCTCTCACATGTTTTCTCTTAGTGCTCTCACATAATATTTTCTCTTAGTGCTCTCACGTGTTTTCTCTTAGTGCTCTCACATAATGTTTTTTTCTCTTAGTGCTTTCACATGTTTTCTCTTAGTGCTCTCACGTGTTTTCTCTTAATGCTCTCACATAATATTTTCTCTTAGTGCTCTCATATAATATTTTCTGAAATCCAAATATATATTTTTAGTATCCATGTGGGGTTTCTTTATTATGTATCTCAGACACACACACTATATTTCTTCTCCTCCCCCCCCTCTCTCTCTCTCTCTCTCTCTCTTTCTCTCTCTCTCTTCTCTCTCTCTCTTCTCTCTCTTCTCTCTCTCTTTCTCTCTCTTTCACAACAAAATCTTTCCCACACCTTCATTTTGTTCTCCAAACTGTCCCCACATATTCTTTCATACACACAGATTCTCTCTCACAAACACTCTACTGAACTTTCTATATGTCACACACATAAACATACACACCTCACCTCTCTCTCACACACTCTGTTAACTCCCGTACACTATCTATCTCACACACTTTCCCACCCTCTCTTACATAGATGCCCACACAATTTCTTTTATTCACTTTCTCAGACACATACACACACACACACTCTCTCTCTCCCTCTCATTCATTCATTCTCAAACTGTCTCACACATATTCACACATCTACTCTCACTTTTAAAAAAACGCACACTCGATTATATACACATATTATCGCACACATACACACATTCGTAAACTTTCTCTCACTTACAAACATAAATTAAATTAGCATTTACATATACGTATGTACTCTCTTTCTCTCCCCAATCACACATTCTCGCTCTCTCACACACTCTCTCTCGCTCTCTGAAGCAAACACTCTCTCTCTCGCTCTCTCAAGCAGACACTCTCTCTCGCTCTCTCAAGCACACACTCTCTCTCGCTCTCTCAAGCACACACTCTCTCTATCTCTCTCAAGCACACACTTTCGCTCTCTCAAGCACACACTCTCTCTCGCTCTCTCAGGGGCACACACACAATCACACAAACATATACGCATGCACCCTCTCTCGCTCTCTCAAACACACACTCTCTCTCGCTCTCTCAAATACTCTCTCTCAAGCACACACTCTCTCTCGCTCTCTCAGGTGCACACACACAATCACACTAACATATACGCATGCACCCTCTCTCGATCTATCAAACACACACTGTCTCTCACTTACACACATACCCACTCACACACAGGCACTCTCTCATGTATACACACAAACTCTCACACACAGGCACTCTCTCATGTATACACACTAACTCTCACACACAGGCACTCTCTCATGTATACACACAAACTCTCACACACAGGCACTCTCTCATGTATACACACTAACTCTCACACACAGGCACTCTCTCATGTATACACACTAACTCTCACACACAGGCACTCTCTCATGTATACACACTAACTCTCACATTTGCAGTAGATTGGAAGACAAACAATGAATCTTTCTTTTCTTCTTGTCTGGAATCTTATTTTGTCTGACATCAGAATATGAAGAGATTTCTAATTCTAGAACTAACTTTTGTGTACGCTTCATAAACTGTGTTTTCACAGCCTCGCTATTTCTGAGATCACCCTTTCATGATTAGGAAAACAACTTCTTCAAAGACCTCAGCAGACCAGACCAGATCATTATATTTGGAACTAGTACTGGGCATTACACTCTAAACTTCTTCTTCAAGCTCTCAATATCGACCACTTGTTAACCACTCTGTGTGATTTTATGTGATCCGAGCCTAAGAGCGATTGCACTTTGCGCCAGTTATGTGCCTACAAGTAGGCCAACACATCCGATTTCTGTGACGCTTTTCATTTACTAAGGTAGCTTCCCTAGACTCCTACCTCAGTCGCCTCTTACGACATGCCTTGTAGGTCGCAGTGTTACTATTCTTTGCTGCCTTTGCGAGACTCGGCAAATCATGGGCGGCACTCTCAACAAACATCTATATAGTATTTCATTTCTCTGGTACCCTTTAACATAAAGCCTGAGTGAAATTGTTCCTTACCACTCTATCCTGGGTAACTCGTACAATCAATCATCTATATAGACTGGGAGTCTCTGTGGCTAAGTGGTTAAGCCCTTTGCCTTGTGAGTCGAAGGTCGTGGGTTCGAATCCGGACCGCGCCGTTCTGTTCACGAGTGCAGTTTTTCCGAAGACCCCTAGGATTGTTGCTGGAGCTACGGAGTTCGTACTTTGTGCAATACTCTCAGCAGGTGGCGTGCCATTTCTGCCGAGAGGGAACGAGCCATATGGGGTAAAACCCGGTGCAATGAAGCCAATCCTTCGCTTTAAAACCCCTTTATCTCGTATATAGACTAGAAATAAGTTATGCATGCCACTGTCAGTAGACAGAACAGACACTCGAATATGATGTGACTAAACATGATTGATTGATAATACCATCAGCATTGCACTTCGGTGAGTAACCATGTGTGCTCCTATCTCTTTCTCACACATGAAGATTGCAACTGCTGTGCACGAGCTCCATAGAGCCGGCGAAGGTCCACAGTGTCATTTTGAAGATGGTGACGATATTTTTGTAGGAATTTTTAATAATTTCTAATGAATTTTGACCGGACAGCGGCTTTCCAGCCTGCTCTTCTCAATTTTGTACTGCCAAGGTTTTTTTTACGTGCTGAACTTGAAAACGGGGCCTACGTTTTATCGTCCGTCTCCGATAGGACTAGGAACTCGATCTCACCTGCACTGAGATCAGGTATCTCTTGAAAAATATCACATGAGAACTAAGCGTTGGGGAAACCTAACAGGTCTCAAGCTGATTGCTCAGTTTGTGGCTCACAGTGGTATAAGCGTATGACTAGTGATCGCTGAAGAATAACATCCTCTTTTCTCTGGTCTCATCATCTTGATGGTCACCACAGCTTCATCAGTATCGCGACCATTTTATAATGTTATAGTTAGGGTTGCAGTTTGGAAGGGTTGCAATTAGCAACATATTTTCAAAATGTTGTAGCAATGAACGCATTTCATCATCAAGGTGCGTATCCTTTATAGGACGTTGCTCTCTTTGCAACGCTTCTGAAAGTCACTCTGTCTCTAGCTAGTTCACCCACTTCGTCGAAAGCCATGTTCGTGGTTTCTAACTTGTATCCATTTTCTTCTTGGTCTGCCTCTGCATCCTGGGACCCTGCTTTCTAGTATTGTTTTTTCCAAGCCATCCTGACGCTTGATGTGACCACAGTATCTAATTTGTCTGTATGGTATATTGTTTATCAGCCAATTCTGTTTAACATTTCTTTCTTTCAGGACATCAGTGTTCTTTCTTTTTCTGTCCATGGTATTCGTAGGATCTTTCTGTAGCATTTAGTTTTGAAGGACTAGATTTTCGTTCTTGTTTTTGTGTGTAATAGTCCATGATTCACAACCATAAGTAGCCACTGGGAAAATGCATGTTCCCAATATTATTAATTTTAATAATTTGCTGGTGCTTTACCACATGTTCTTCATTGTGTTTAACTTCTTGATTGCTTTTGCCAATCTTCTTGAAATCTCTTTAGAGCAGTAGGCCGTTATTGTTAACTATTGAGCCCAGGTATCGTAGCTCTCTACACATTGGAGTTCTTCATTGTTTATTTGGATGTTAGGTGAGCCTTTTGCTTTCTCAGTTGACATTATTTTTTTTTTTTTGTGTATTCAAATATAGATGTTGGTTTTCACTATGTTTCTTGGTCGTCAAGAACACATTTATCACACACAATAATCCATTTTATTGTAACAGTTTATGAAACATTTTGATATACCTTCTGTTTGTACGTACATACATAGTGTGTTATAACATAGAATAGTGTTGACTTTACCGAGATTCATCATCATCACATAGCTTGTCCTGAGCAGAACTTTGACACACTAACAGTTCTCTGGAATTTTTCTATCTCACAGATAGCCCAGATGCCCAGTCTCTACAGCTGTCATGCTCAAATCATCAGTTTCAGTTTCAGTTTGGAATATCTTCATTGCACTCCGGACATGTCCATAGGTGCTCCGATCTCCTTCGCAATATCTCCATCAGCGTCCAGCGACTGACCGTACCAGTTCTATTTTGATTGATGAGCCTACTCGTATACCTGCTGTACCGTTCTTTTCTTGCCACACCAATCTTCAAACCCAGTTCTCGCAATCTAGTAGTTGACGTGGATTGGTTTAGATGAAGGTCTTCTCTGCGGCCACGCTCTATGAGGGCGTTCACGATGTCAGCTCTGTCCATTGGCTGGCCATCTGATATAGCGGCAGAGCCAGCCAGCCTGTCTGCTCTCTCATTACCAACGACACCCATGTGCCCCGGAACAAAGTAAAGTAAGTAAAGGAACCCTTTCATACCTCGTGGTATATAGGTCAATACAGTGTTAGGCCTGTATTTTCATTGACCGTCGGCACACGATGTGTGATGTGGTCAGCATCACACCGGCCGCCTTTATTTTCCCAGAGCATATCTGGTACCCAGTTGAGGCTGTGTCGACCTGAGAGCCGTCGTGGTCGGGAAAAATTCCACGCGCATTGCGGAGCTGAACCCAGACCACCAGCCTTGCGAAGCGAGTTCACTAACAACTACGCTACAGCGGCTCTCAGCCCCGGAACAAAGACAAGTGTAATTCTGCAAATTGTTGACGCCTGCAGTGATTCAGTCCATTGCCTGCGCACCGAACCGGCCTCCACCTTTCGGATCATACTCAATGAGTCACTCAAAATGCACGCATGAGTGTAGTTTTGTGACTCTAGCCAGAGTAGTGCATTGGTCACCGCCAGTATCTCCATTGTCATGCTGCTTGTTTCATACTGAATGCACCACTGGCTTCCTTGACCATTCTGCCACATGAGCTTGCAGAGAAGGCCCATGCAGACTTTTCGTGACGAACTACCGATCCATCCGTGTAGATCACAACGTCGTCTGCATTGCAATTTTCATCGATGATGGCTTTGACGTCTGCATTCAACGCTACGGGATTTCCTTCTCTGCAACCTTTGTCAAATTTAATGATGGTTGAAAAAGTGTTCCAGTATATCATCAGTTACATCCTGAATCCATCTTCTACGTAGTTTTCCTTTTCTTCTCTTTGTCGTAATGTCTCCTTCCATAATGGTCTTCTCCAACCCATCTTTTTATATGTCAAAAATATTTTAATTTTCTCATTCTTATTTGTAGCATAAACTAGTTTTCTTTGATTTTGAGTTCTTTATGGGTACATCTATTTGTTCTCTTCTCTGTCCATGATATACGGACGACGCTTCTGTAACACCTGTATTCAAAAGCGCATACAATATGTTTTTCCACTGCCTTCTTAAATGTCCGTGCTGCAGACCCATACACTGCCAATGGGAATATGCATGCTCTTAGTATTCTGATCATTGTTTTCCTATCAATTCCATTCCATAATGTTTTTAGTTGTTTAATTTTTTAAGGCCAAGTTCTTCTTTTTCTTCTTCTTCTTCTCTCGATCGTTCTAGTTGGCCGTTTTTATCAGTCTAATGTGATATATAAACAGCCAAACACCAATAACGGGTGTACGTTCACAAACCTTCAGTACCATTTGGAGCTCTAGTGCTATCCTTCAGTGGTGTGTTCGGCTTCAACCGGCTGTGTCTTCTTTTCATTTCGTTCATCCCATTTCCATCTGTTGTTAGCAGTGAAACGAGATATTCAAAACTGTTCACATTTTCTATTTCCTCTTTGTTCATAGAAATATATTTTGTCGTGTTTGTTTTATCCGTCGTCATTATTTTTGTTTTGACCAGATTGCCGAGATTACCGTGACAAATAACAGAATTTGACCACATTGCCGAGACTACCGTGACAAATAACAGAATTTGCCCACATTGCCGAGATTACCGTGACAAATAACAGAATTTGCCCACATTGCCGAGATTACCGTGACAAATAACAGAATTTGACCACATTGCCGAGACTACCGTGACAAATAACAGAATTTGACCACATTGCCGAGATTACCGTGACAAATAACAGAATTTGACCAGATTGCCGAGACTACCGTGACAAATAACAGAATTTGACCACATTGCCGAGACTACCGTGACAAATAACAGAATTTGACCACATTGCCGAGACTACCGTGACAAATAACAGAATTTGACCACATTGCCGAGACTACCGTGACAAATAACAGAATTTGACCACATTGCCGAGACTACCGTGACAAATAACAGAATTTGACCACATTGCCGAGACTACCGTGACAAATAACAGAATTTGACCACATTGCCGAGATTACCGTGACAAATAACAGAATTTGACCACATTGCCGAGACTACCGTGACAAATAACAGAATTTGACCACATTGCCGAGATTACCGTGACAAATAACAGAATTTGCCCACATTGCCGAGACTACCGTGACAAATAACAGAATTTGACCACATTGCCGAGACTACCGTGACAAATAACAGAATTTGACCACATTGCCGAGACTACCGTGACAAATAACAGAATTTGACCACATTGCCGAGACTACCGTGACAAATAACAGAATTTGACCACATTGCCGAGACTACCGTGACAAATAACAGAATTTGACCACATTGCCGAGACTACCGTGACAAATAACAGAATTTGACCACATTGCCGAGATTACCGTGACAAATAACAGAATTTGACCACATTGCCGAGACTACCGTGACAAATAACAGAATTTGACCACATTGCCGAGATTACCGTGACAAATAACAGAATTTGCCCACATTGCCGAGACTACCGTGACAAATAACAGAATTTGACCACATTGCCGAGACTACCGTGACAAATAACAGAATTTGACCACATTGCCGAGATTACCGTGACAAATAACAGAATTTGACCACATTGCCGAGACTACCGTGACAAATAACAGAAGATAAAATATTGAATTTCTTGAAATGTATGGGTAGTTTATTAACATGAGCATTATGCGAATTAGAAAATAATACATACACGTGGCAAGAGAAGACATCAATTTGAAATAAAAGACTGAGACAGAAATGTGTCTCGGAGTAATTATTATCTTTGTAAAATATGAGCAATGTATGTTGTAAGCATTGCACCGTACGTGTGTGTGTGTGTGTGTGGATGGGGGCGTGTATGTGTGTGTGTGATAATATCGAAACTGTGTACAACATTATACGCTTGGATAGCGTTAGACACTTGCAATGTGCTCACACTCATATACACCCACACAGAGAGCACCAGTCACACACGCACACATGCGCACACATATATATATATACATATGCACGTATAAGCTGAGTTAAGATGGAGAGTCACGCACGAACACACACTCATACAGAACAATAGACACATTCGCACAATGAGCTACTCTCAGACACTGAAACGATTGGGGAGTTATTAGTTAAGTCCGGACATACCAGGCAGTGTCGACTTTGTGGTAGAGAGAGAAGGTATACTAATCAACTTCTCATGGGTACTGTCAGCAGGTGGACTTTGTGATGGCTGTAGCAGCGGAAGATGGGAATTCGCGTAGAAATTCCCAATGTGCTATGACCACGTTTGCACAGCATGAGAAAGAGCATAGAAAAGATCAACATAATTACAGAGCACACTACACATACATACACACAGATAGAGATAGAGATAGAGAGACAAAGAGAGAGAACATGATAAACATGAAAGAACAAAAAACAAGTAAATACACACACGCAGCACAACACATTCATTATAACAAGCATTGCTACATAGCACAACTTAGTACTAATGGCTGTTTTACATCAATAAGTCTATATTGCTACATAGCACTACTTTGTACGAATGCGTCCATATTACTACATAGCACAACTTTGTACTAATCGCTGTTTTACATCTATAAGTCTATATGGCTACATAGCACACCTTTGTACAAACGCGTCCATATTACTACATAGCACAACTTTGCACTAATCACTGTTTTACATCTGTACGTGTATATTGCTACATAGCACAACTTTGTACGAATGCGTCCATATTACCACATAGCACAACTTTGTACTAATCGCTGTTTTACATCTATAAGTCTATATTGCTACATAGCACAACTTTGTACTAACATCTGTTTTACATCTATAAGTCTATATTGCTACATAGCACAACTTTGTACTGATACCTGTTTTACATATATATGTCATTGCTAACGGATTTGCTGTCACTGATGTTAAACATGAGTTTGTGAACATCTTGTGTCAGCATATCCTTTCCAGAACGTTGATCTCATCACATCTCGTTTGTAAAACATTTCTGTCTCTGGCATATTCCCCACGTCATGTTCAAAGTGTCTCTGTTGCCAACATTGCCTTGGTCATCTTCCGTCTCATCTTCTAAGAATTTAAAAAAAAATTGTTTCTGATCCAAAAGCACTTGCGCTGAAAGCTCTTCGGCTCGGTGCCTTGGACATCGTAACCCTTCGGTTCGGTGCCACGAACACCGTAAATCTGGGAAATCTGTGGCTTTTCTGCCAGTCCGCGGAATTGAACCCGCACACACAGAGGACTACGAACACGCTGGGCAGGCGGGCATCTTTTAAGAATAAAACCCATTATTATTGTTTTCTTCAAATTACTGTGACATGTAATGTGTCCAAATTATTTCAGTTTCCTGGACAAGATATTATTTATGAGCCAATGTTTCTCGATGTTCAGGTCTTGAAGGATGTCCACATTTTGTTCTCTTCTCTGTCCAGAATGTTCTAAAATATATTCTTCATTACTTTATTTGAAAAGATGATACTTTATTTGTTAATGTATGTGTTATTGTCCATGATTCACATCTATATGTTGTCACAGGAAAAAATTATTGTCTTCAGAATGTCTACGTATGTTTCTTTCCTTGTGTTATACCATAGTATCTTAATTCTAGCTTCTCTTTGCAATAATATGGCTGACGGTTTCCTTATTTATTTTTTAATACAATCTCCGCTTTTGTTAATTTTGGAGTTAAGGTTTGCATAATGTAAAGCTTTTTAAAATTCTTGAATACAGCTTTCAAATAAACCTTGTTCACTATCACCCGACCACAAAAATAGTCAACAAATCATACACAGTATGTAAACAGAAGAAAGACAATTGCAACAAAGAAGCTACTAATTTTGCAGCAAATACTTATTTCTTATTCCTGCAACGTTTAGTAACTTCATTATTCCTGCAATGTTTAGTAACTTCACTATTCCTGCAACGTTTAGTAACTTCACTATTCCTGCAATGTTTAGTAACTTCACTATTCCTGCAACGTTTAGTAACTTTACTATTCCTGCAATGTTTAGTAACTTCATTATTCCTGCAATGTTTAGTAACTTCACTATTCCTGCAATGTTTAGTAACTTCACTATTCCTGCAATGTTTAGTAACTTCACTATTCCTGCAATGTTTAGTAACTTCACTTTTCCTGCAAAATGTAGTAACTTCACTTTTCCTGCAAAATGTAGTAACTTCATTATTCCTGCAAAATGTAGTAACTTCATTATTCCTGCAATGTTTAGTAACTTCACTTTTCCTGCAAAATGTAGTAACTTCACTTTTCCTGCAAAATGTAGTAACTTCACTATTCCTGCAATGTTTAGTAACTTCACTATTCCTGCAATGTTTAGTAACTTCACTATTCCTGCAACGTTTAGTAACTTCACTATTCCTGCAAAGTTTAGTTAATTTCACTATTCCTTCAAAGTTTATTATCCTCATATTATTTATAAAATATTGCCATATGTCTGAACAATTACACTGAAACCATCGAATCACGCTCGCTTTGTTGATCTTGTGGGAGATTAATCTTAAAGTCTTTTTTATTGTTGATATCTGGGGAATCTGCATTGTTGTCACCACAGCCTGGAGGATGGCGTGATTTCTTGCAGATGTGTTCGTTGTTTGTGAGAACAGTTCTGCCATCTTTATGAAAGTTTTTTTTCTTGACATTATCAACATCATCACAGCAGTTGGTGTCCATAGGTTCCTCGTCTTGTCTAGTAGAGATACGTTCTTCACCATCATCTACACCCTCGTCAGTACTCTGTATAGGAGTGCTACTTGTATCGTGCGTCTCGTCACTAAGACTGGTCAGTGAAGAAGACGAAGGTGACTGAAGTCCTCCATTATTGAAACTGTCCCTAAGGGTCTTCTCTTGAACTTTCCGCAGCTCGATCTCAACAAGAGAGCCTGAAGCTGTCTTCTGCACAGGCAACTTTTTAGCAGCGGTGACATCGTTTTTCAACTCTTCCAGATCTCGTTTCAGTTTGGCACGCCTGTTCTGAAACCATGTGATGACCTGAGCGTTGGTCAGCCCAAGACTTGCAGCAATTTCATCTCTGTCTGCAGGAGTTAAGTACTTCTGGTAGAGGAACCTCTTCTCCAACTCATAGATCTGCTGATTTGTGAAAGCTGTTCTAGATTTCCTTCTTTTTTTTTGCGGTTGGTGCTTTCCAAAAAGAGTCGACTGTTCTTTCCGTCTGACATCTGTGAAGAGAAAATGTCATTTATTTGTCAGTGACGTATATATAATTATTGGTTAAATATTTATACAAAATGTGATTTATTAGTATGTGAAACCTAAATATATATAATAATAATAATAATAATAATTCCTCTTGTACCGTTATACGTTACATAGGGCCTACAAGTAATTTCTCCATACCGCTCTATCAACTCGCTCAATCTCCTCCATGGAACTGAGACCGATATTTCATGCCTCTCTCAGCAAAGTTCGCTTCAGGGTCTCCTTCCTTTCTTACAAGTTTCTGTAGCTATTTCAATTTCTTGTGATGAGGTAGCTGGCCTCACGCACAAGTCCTCCTCCTTTTCATCCGGGCTTGGAACCGGCATTGGCAGAGTATATATATATATATATATATATATATATATATATATATATATATATATATATATATATATATTGGTTAAAAATGTATACAAATGTCATTTATTAGTAAGGAAATCTATTGGTTAAATATATATATGTATACAAAATGTGATTTATTAGTAAGGAAATCTATTGGTTAAATATATATACAAAATGTGATTTATTAGTAAGGAAATCTATTGGTTAAATATATATACAAAATGTGATTTATTAGTAAGGAAATCTATTGGTTAAATATATATATACAAAATGTGATTTATTAGTAAGGAAATCTATTGGTTAAATATATATATACAAAATGTGATTTATTAGTAAGGAAATCTATTGGTTAAATATATATATACAAAATGTGATTTATTAGTAAGGAAATCTATTGGTTAAATATATATATACAAAATGTGATTTATTAGTAAGGAAATCTATTGGTTAAATATATATATACAAAATGTGATTTATTAGTAAGGAAATATATTGGTTAAATATATATATACAAAATGTGATTTATTAGTAAGGAAATCTATTGGTTAAATATATATATACAAAATGTGATTTATTAGTAAGTGAAATCTATTGGTTAAATATATATATATATATACAAAATGTGATTTATTAGTAATGGAAATTTATATTTTTAAAAAGTTTTAACTTCCTGTAATACCACATTTTAGGACCATGTAGGACAAGGGAAAGGGTGTGACATGAGCATGAAGAATTGAATGCCTGTATGGCTAATGTAATCATTGAGAAACTCATAAGCTAGAAATATTTCGTTATGCATTCGATAGAAAAAAAAACTAGTTGACCTTACCGGGGATTGAACCCAGGCCTTCCGGATGGGAGCCCACGTTTTAATCGATTCGACCAGAAGCTCCTCAATCTATATATATATATATATCATGGCTAAACATGTATGTAAACCAGGGCTGTGCCGTGTTATGATACAAAGATGCGGCCGCATCAGGCGGCACCGTAAGGGTGGCAGCATAAGCAGTAAAATCAAATATACAATTGAAAGTTATTTTAAATAAAAAATATTTAAGGGGCGGCATTTCGAAGACTTGCATCATACTGAGAATATATACCGCTTGTCCTGATGTAAATACATGGATATAACAGAAAATAGGATGTATGTATAATCCAATAGCAATGAGTTACCTTCGATTCATACAGCTTAACGACCTAATAGTTATTAGTTTCGTCGCCTCTGACTTGTGGTGTTGTCATGTACGTACCTACCCACTTCTCACCTCCCCCAACCCGCAACTACTGTCGTAGTCATACCCTATTTAAAGTATCTTACTTATCTCGTATATTATCTCTATGATTTTTGCTAGAGCTACGGAGTTCGTGCTTTGTGCAACACTTTCAGTAGGTAGCGTTACATTTCTGTCTACAGCAGAGACGGAGCCATATAGGGAAATCCGAAGCAATGAACTCAATACTTGTCAATCCTGTAGACAATTTTAAAACATTTCTCATGTATCTTGTGATCTCAGCGATGGAATAATATTGAGTAAATAATTGTTGTACAGTACAATCATATTTTTAATGTAAATAATTTATTTGTTTCACATTTTAGTTGATACAAAATTCTGAACTTTTTAGTCTTCTTAAACTTTTTCGCTCCTCGTAGGTCATAGAACCTCAACAGTTGTTAGACATTTGTCCCAGTCTCTGGATGTTTTCTTTGTGACTTTTCTTGATAGCCCAAACTCCAGTTCCTCAACAGTTGTTAGACATTTGTCGAAAAAGGGTGGAGACTGCAGTAAAACTTGGAAAAATAGGTAAACACGTAAAAACAAAGTACTACAGTTTTACAAAATACATAAACAGTGACGATAAACAGCAACGTTTCGACCAAAAGGCCTTTATCAAGCAAACAATACAACAAGAATGACGAATTTCGAGGAACACTACAAATGGATGATTACACGTGGAAACATAAACCTATCTGATGAAAATCTGGGAATAAAAACGAACAACGAAATGAGTGCAACACAAAAACCGAAAGTGGAAAAGGAGAGGAACAATAAACAATATAGTGGATAAATGACACATATATGGAGCAAACACACATATAGATAACAAGGCACGAGATAAGACAGTACTAAGAAGCATAGGAATGTAATGCGTTGAGTCCAAGAGGTCGCAAAGTGCCATAGAATGAAATAAAACGGTTCTCCAGGGCGAATCGACTGCGATCATCGGAGGAACATGATCGGATGGCTGTGACCTGACATCGTCAACTCCTGAATGGCCAGTATCATTGAAATGAGTGGCCACAGGAGTCACAGAGCATTGGCGAATATCGTGTAAGTGTTGGGCGAATCGGTCACTGAGCCTCTTACCGGTTTCACCAATATAGGCCTTATGGCATCGTTTGCAGGTGATAGCATAGATGATATTGCGGGACTCACACGTGAAACTGTCTTGAATGGTATAGGTAGCTTTGGAAAAGAGACAGTACGGGTCTGTATTACATATGCACATGTATTACAGCGCCGACGGCCACATTGGATGGTGCCAAAGTGACTCTGGATGTTAGGCTTGAGGCGACTGTGTACCAACAAATCCTTGAGGCTTCTGTCCCGTCTGTACGCCACCAAAGGATAGTGTTGGAAGACTGAACGTGTCTCAGGATCAGACTGAAGAATAGGGAGATGATGGAATAAGACCTTTTTCACCAGGGAACTATGAGGGTGGAAAGTTAAGATAAGTTTAACCCTGTCAGACTTGGGGGTTCTAAGTATGTGAGAGAGGGCCTCCTGGCGAGCAATTAGCTGAACCCGATGCATGGGAGATGTAAGCACATTCTCCGGGTATAGGCGCTGGCGGAAGAAATCAAGCATCTCATGAGCTCTATCAAGAAAATCGTCGTCCTCGCTGCAGAGGCGACGAAGGCGTAAGAGTTGAGAGAAAGGTAAAGAGTCACGACAAGCCTGGGGATGGGAAGAGGTATACAGAAGAAAGCTATGTGTATCAGTAGGCTTGTAGTATACTGATGTAGTGATAGTGGATAGGCTGATGGTGATAGTGATGTCAAGAAAATTGACACAGGAGGTAGAGATGTGAGAGGTGAACCGAATAGCAGGATTGAAGGCATTGATGAAGGTAATGAAGCGTGACAAATCGGCTTCAGACATATCGGTAACTCAAATACAATCATCGATGTATCTATGATACACGGACGGAAGAAGGCCATCATAGGTGTTCCATACTAAGCGTTCAAGATGACCCATGAATAGACAAGCATAGCTGGGTCCCATTTTAGTACCCATGGCGACCCCACTAATCTGTTCGAAGAACTGGTCATTGAACTGAAAGGAGTTGAGAGTGAGAACTAGTTCTGTAAGACGAAGGAGAGTCGAGGTGGAGACAAGAGGGTTAGTTCTCCTGTCGAGAAAAACTGGAGAGCTTGAAGTCCGTCAGAATGAGGTATAGAGGTATACAGTGAGCAGACATCAAAAAGGAAGAGGCGATAAGTCCTGCCAGGCAACAACTTAATAGAAGAAAAAACAGACAAAGTGTGGTTAGTATCTTTCAAGAATGAAGGTAGTGTGGTGACTATAGGGTTGAAGATACTGTCAAGGAATGCGGAGATATGTTCCGTAGGACAAGAGCAAGCAGAAACAATAGGCCTACCAGGATTGTGAAGTTTATGAATTTTGGGAGCATATAGAATGCGGGTTTGCCCAAACAACTGTCGATGACACATAGTGATGATGCGCCGGTAGGAAGGTCTTTAGAGGCAATGAGGTTCTTGATGACTGTACGGACCTTACTATTGTTGGATAGTGTGGCATCAGAAGGAATATTTTTGTAGAATAGGGTGTTGAGTAGTTGGTTGTGGCCTTCCTGAAGATATAGTTCTTTACTCCATACGACTATGGCACCACCTTTATCAGCGGGTTCAGTCTTCCAGCACTATCCTTTGGTGGCGTACAGACGGGACAGAAGCCTCAAGGATTTGTTGGTACACAGTCGCCTCAAGCCTAACATCCAGAGTCACTTTGGCACCATCCAATGTGGCCGTCGGCGCTGTAATACATGTGCATATGTAATACAGACCCGTACTGTCTCTTTTCCAAAAGCTACCTATACCATTCAAGACAGTTTCACGTGTGAGTCCCGCAATATCATCTATGCTATCACCTGCAAACGATGCCATAAGGCCTATATTGGTGAAACCGGTAAGAGGCTCAGTGACCGATTCGCCCAACACTTACACGATATTCGCCAATGCTCTGTGACTCCTGTGGCCACTCATTTCAATGATACTGGCCATTCAGGAGTTGACGATGTCCAGGTCACAGCCATCCGATCATGTTCCTCCGATGATCGCAGTCGATTCGCCCTGGAGAACCGTTTTATTTCATTCTATGGCACTTTGCGACCTCTTGGACTCAACGCATTACATTCCTATGCTTCTTAGTACTGTCTTATCTCGTGCCTTGTTATCTATATGTGTGTTTGCTCCATATATGTGTCATTTATCCACTATTTTGTTTATTGTTCCTCTCCTTTTCCACTTTCGGTTTTTGTGTTGCACTCATTTCGTTGTTCGTTTTTATTCCCAGATTTTCATCAGATAGGTTTATGTTTCCACATGTAATCGTCCGTTTGTAGTGTTCCTCGAAATTCGTCATTCTTGTTGTATTGTTTGCTTGATAAAGGCCTTTTGGTCGAAACGTTGCTGTTTATCGTCACTGTTTATGTATTTTGTAAAACTGTAGTACTTTGTTTTTACGTGTTTACCTATTAGACATTTGTCCCAGTCTCTGGAGGTTTTCTGTATGGCTTTCCTTGATAGCCCAACCTCCAGTTCCTCAAAACAACTGATTATGACGTCACATTTTCTGCTTTCTTGCGGGTTCTAATCAAGTGCTGATATTTTTCCAGAGATTCCTTGGTAGGTGAGATCGAGTTCCTAGTCCTATCGGAGATAGACGAAAAAACGTTTATCCCATTTTTAATTTGAGCACGTAAAAAAATACCCATTGGCATTTCAAAATCAAGCAGATCAGGCTGGAAATGGTCTGCCGGGGTGAAAATCATTTGAAAAGATAACTAAGATTCTTTAAAAATATCTTCAAAAATTACAACGGCGATCCTGACCAGTGTTACTGAGTTTGTACACTTGCGATCTTCCTGTGTAAGAAATAGATAAAAGCACACATGGTTACTCACCGAAGTGCAATGAAGATAGTTCAATCAATCAATTAATCAGTCGATGTTTGATTAGAGAAATAAGCCCGGTTTCTTTCAATTTCAAAGCAAGAGAAATGTTGCTCCGATACAATGGATACAAAGAAAAAGGCCGGCTACGAAAAAGGTGGACACCAGAGTTAACAAAGACGTCGAAGGACACTATTTATGAAACACACACAAGGGATTGTTCTAGAAATCTGTTCTTATCCTGGCGCTGTTAGGCAAATCTCTTCTTATCCTGGCGCTGTGAGGCAAAATAGGATAGGAGAAAAGTCAGAAAAGTTGACAGAGAAATGATATAGAACAAAGCAACAGCTGACCAACGACACATGCAGATACCACTGAAAATCGTGGCATATCCTAAAGGACGTAGCCATCAACCACAGTAAATTAATTGCTGATTTTCTAGGCACCACTTATACGTTCAGTAGTTTGCCATTGCTTTCTGAACCGTGAGGTCTATTTTTACCTTTTGTAAAATTCCCACGGAAAGTAATTTGCTTCGAAACTTGCCCACCGTGGGGTTTGAACCAGGTAGATGCCATTATATAACGTTAAAATAAAATTAGTTAACTTTAGTAGTATGAAATAAAATAGACTAAATTAATCTTTAGTGTGTCCAACAGAAAAATGGTGACGTCAAATGTAAACAAGTTTGACCATATACAAAAGAGGCGGATATTGATTTACAACGATGCAATCACTCATGCGTATGTCTAGCCGGAAAGAAAGCTCGTCTGGTAGCTATAGTGACATCGATCTGTCCACACAACCAGGGAGGATCAACCGTTAACAACAGGCCACACGTATTCACTTTTTCTTTTCCTAATAATTCGAGATATCAAATTAGCGGTATGTCTTACAAAGAAACGAATCAGAAACTGGACATTTAGACAGCTTCCATCTGCGTCTACGTCTAACCTTCAGCTGGACGTTTAGGCTCCATGTTAGTGCATCCAATCAAACGTATATCTCTGGACGGTAGTAAAGGGCTCCCTGTGGGTAGCTTTGACATATACTAATATCTTATTTCTAAGTTATTGACAACCTGTTTCAGGTCAAGACCTGTATCTGGAAACTGTACCAGACAGATGGTCACCTCCTACTTCATGTGAGGTCTGGAGATAGACAGAATAGCTGGACATCTCGTGTCACGTTCGTGATGATGTGACAGAAGTGTTTAAAGCCGAAGTAATGACTTTATTGCACAGGGTTTTACTCCATATGTCTCGGTCCCTCTTCGTAGAAATGGCATGCCACCTGACGAAAATATTGCACATAGCACGAACTCCGTATCTCCGGCAACAATCCTAGGGGTCTCTTTAAAAAAATACACTCGTAAACAGAACGATACGGTCCAGATTCGAACCCACGACCTTCGACTCGCAAGGCAAGACACTTAGCCACACTAAGTTGTTTATATTATATTTCTTGAATAGTTGCGAGTATCATGTGATAGAAAGAACATGACTGATTTTCCCGTGATCACATCATGGGCGTGACTTTGTAACAATAACTAATATGAGATAACTGAGGATATGTAGAAATAAATGAGGACATAGAGAAATAAATGATGGCATATAGAGATAAATGAAGACATATAGAGATAAATGAAGACATATAGAGATAAATGATGATGTATAGAGTTAAATGATGATGGCATATAGAGATAAATGATGGCATATAGAGATAACTGATGACATATATAGATGAATGAAGACACACAGAGATAAATGAAGACATACAGAGATAAATGAAGACATATAGAGATAAATGAAGACATATAGAGATAAATGCAGACATATAGAGATAAATGAAGACATACAGAGATAAATGAAGACATATAGAGATAAATATAGATAAATGAAGACATATAGAGATAAATATAGAGATAAATAAAGACATATAGAGATAAATGAAGACATATAGAGATAAATAAGGATATATTTAGAGTATTTTTAATTTCAATGTGGTATGAGTGTAGACTCGCTCATAACAACGTCTAGCCAGGACAGATATTTTCAACCGTCGTATGACCCTAGACTTACAACAACGTCTAACCAGGACCGATATTTTCAACCGTCGTATGACCCTAGACTTACAACAACGTCTAACCAGGACAGATATTTTCAACCTTCGTATGGCCCTAGACTTACAACAACGTCTAACCAGGACAGATATTTTCAACCGTCGTATGACCCTAGACTTACAACAACGTCTAACCAGGACAGATATTTTCAACCGTCGTATGACCCTAGACTTACAACAACGTCTAGCCAGGACAGATATTTTCAACCGTAGTATGACCCTAGACTTACAACAACGTCTAACCAAGACAGATATTTTCAACCGTCGTATGACCCTAGACTTACAACAACGTCTAACCAGGACAGATATTTTCAACCGTCGTAAAGCTGTAGACATCACAATAACTTCTGAAACACTTCTGCCATTTTCTTCTTCTTCTTTATGAAACCCATAGTAATCAAATTATAATAACTGGATTGATGATGGGATACCCTTATATGATATCTTCTTCTTCTTCTTCTCTTCCACCATTTACTTCTTTATAGAAGTGTTGGGGTGAAACGTAGTGATCTTGTGTGTGCTTTTTTAAAGGCACTTTGTAAGCTGATATTCATGTTCGTAAGGCTGTTCTTGATGCCGCCGCTCCATCTTTGCGTGGTCTTCCTCTTGCCTTGTACTCATTATATTTTTTCGGTGTGGTTCTCTGTGGTAGGCGATAGCAGGGCATTCTGGTCAGGTGTCCAAACCATTTAATCGGTTGTTCTTTTATGAATTGCATAACTGGTTTCACATCCAGTCTCCTTCTGTTTTCTTCATTTCTAATTTTGTCTCTTATTGTCACACCTGCAGCTCTTCTAAGACACCTCATCTCTGTCGTTATGATTTTCCGCTCATTAGCTGCTGTTATTGGCCATGTACATTGACCACATTTGTAAAATAGCTAACACCAGCGAAGGAAACAACCTCGGAGAACTCTTAAATGAATTTCTTTTGCAGACGATCAGGCAATCATATCAACAACAGAAGAACAGCTACAACAACACATCAACAGACTCCAGTTAGCATGTAACGAATACAACATGAAAATTAACATCGACAAAACAGAAGTAATGACATTCGCCAGAGAGGAAAACACTACCAACATCTCCATCGATAATCACCTACTAAATCAAGTAAAAGATTTCACATACCTGGGGAGCATTTTTTCAGCAAATGGAAGAATAACTAATGAAATTCAACACAGATGCAACAAAGCAAATCAAATGATAGGGCAAATGGCGCCAATTTTAAGATGCAAACACGTCACCATGAACACAAAAAGAGCAATGTTCAACACAATCTTTCTCCCACATTATGTTACCAGTGCCAAACCTGGACGCTGACAACAAACGATAGAAGAAAACTAGTCACAACAGAGATGAAGTGTCTACGCAGAATGCTGGGTGTAACAAGAAGAGACCGGTTGAGAAATGAAGACATCAGGAAAAAGTGAGTACAACATCAGTACTAGACTTCATCAAGAAATAACAAATTAAATGGTTCGGTCACGTAAGCAGATTACCATCAGACAGTGCACCCAAAGAGCAATGCTGCTCCGATACAATGAGTACAAAGCAAAAGGCCGGCCACGCAAAAGATGGACCTCAGAGATAACAGAGGCGACGAAAGAGACTATCTACGAAGCGCATACTAGGCCCGTTTTAGAAATCTCTTCCTGACCTGACGCTGTGAGGCATACAGGATTCGAGAAAGAAAGAAAGAAAGAAATTGGCCATGTTTGACACTGGTAACATAGTGTTGGCCAGAAAATCGTTCTTATGAGATTTGCTTTAGTTGTTAGTGGTATCTCTTAATGTGACAACAGTGGTGTTAACTGTCCCAGTACTTGGTTAGTTTTTGTGCAACGATTGCTGATTTCGCTATCAATACTTTCATCTGTTGTGAAAATTGCTCCTAAGTATTTGGCCTCAATTGTTTGTTTTATGTCTACGTTCTGGAGTTTTATTGTGAGGTTTTCTGGTTGTCTACTTATTGCCATTGTCTCAGTCTTTATTATATTTATTTTCATGTTGTACTCCTCACCCTTGATGTTAACTAAGCTCAAATGTTGTGCTCCTCACCCTTGATGTTAACTAAGCTCAAATTGTTCTGGAGAGATTCTTCGTTTTCTGCAATCAGTACTTGGTCATCTGCAAATAAAAGTTCTGAAATATTATTTTCTTCCTCTATTCCTGCTTCTCTACTTATGTTGTCCATGTATGTTATAAACAGCAGTGGGAGAGCACACATCCCTGTCTAACTCCTGAGTTTACTGTGAATGTTTTTGATGTTCCGATTTTTGTTCTTACGTAACTTTTATTTGAAATGTATAAGCTCTTGCAGACCTTGATGAGATGCTTACTGATTCCATATTTGCATGATATGAACATGAGAAATCTTGCGTCCAACAAAAAAGCAAGCTGGAAGGGTAAAAGAAATATGTGTCCCCTTGCTAAGACAAATCGACTTGTCATTTTCTCAGCGAAAGAAAGCATATTATCACCACAAAACATAACAGGATGTGGTATCTCATGTCAGTGATATTTCTTGATCACATTGATGGCTTCAAAAGTGGAAGATTTCCTCTGTCCGCGGGAAGAACACAGCCCGCACAATCTGATTATTTCATAATTTATGTGCATATTTAAGCCTGTTCTTGCGCTCATGCTTGTCTCTCGTGTGAAAGATGGTCTTATTGATAAAACGATGAGTAGTAATACATCTCAAATCTGAGGTACTTAACGTTTACGAAGAACACGTTTGTTGTCTGTTGATAAGGAGTATGAAGCTGGTGAAGTTGATATGTACCTCACAACTGGTGTGTCAGATGAAACTAGAAGACAGAAGTTCTGCTGGAGAATTGTCCGGAACATCTGAGACAATCAGAACCTTAACGGCATTCATTATTAACCATTTCACTGCGTATTTTGGTTTACCACTGGACATATTTCTAATATAATGTAGCACGTATACTGTCTTTGAATCATTTAAAAATGTCCTGCGAGCTTAGAAAAAGCAAAGGAGTAAACTAAGTCTTTTTTTTGAAGGACATGAACATTAAAAAAAACTATTTACACGTCATGAAAGTTTCACCGTAAAAATACAGGTAGAATATAAATATGTTAAAACTAGAAAGGAATATAACATAAAAGACTCTTTCCTGGAAACCGCAGGGTAAGTGAAAGAAGGGGAAGTCGAGAAATACGTGATTTTGAAGCACATATTAAAGATATACAGAAGAGCTGGAAGGAGCTACAAGAGATAGATTAAGATATGAAGTATTGGCATGAGTTGGTTTAAGGTCAATGCCTCAACAGGGGTTTTATTGATTGATTTAACCATCATCATTTCACTTAAGTGAGTAACCATGTGTGTTCAGATCTCTTTCTTGCACATGAAGATCTCAGCGGCAGTGCACGAACTCTGTAGCACCAGCGAGGATCCCGACGTAATTTAGAACATTTATTTTTTTAATGTGCAAGAAATTTATTTTGTAATCCTAATTTTGCCCGTGCAGCGGCTTTCCAACCTGCTCTTCTCGATTTTAAACGCTCAATGGTTCTTTTACGCACTCAACAGGAACACAGGACCACCGTTTTATCGTTCGTCTCCGATAGGACTAGGAACTCGATATCAGCTTCACTGATATCAGGGATCTCTGGAAAAATATCCCGATGGCTCTGCTAGGGAGCGAATCGAGTATCTCTGGAACGAGTAGTCAACACATAACTTGTAAGCTACAGAGAAGCCCTTATCTGGGGTTTCAACGACAAGATCAACACATAACTTCTAAGCTACAGAGAAGCCCTTATCTGGGGTTTCAACGACAAGAGAGAGAGAGAGAGAGAGAGAGAGAAAGAAAGAGAGAGAAGGGATATAAATATGTTAGCAATTCTAGAAAGGTATCTGATGATTTCATGTAACCATAGCAACGTGTCCATATTTATCATTTTATGAAATATTTGTTGAATAATTTCTCTACTGATTTTTATGAAACGTCTTTCTCAAATAGCATTCCCCCAAAAAACTGCAATTTCATGCAATTGTAAGCTGACCCAGTGAGATGATGAGGAGGATAATGTGATATGTGGAAGACAACCTGGTTTTGATGCTGACAAATATCTGCTGGTGTAACTCGGACAGGCGATATGTTACCACCATGTGAGAATTGAACAACGATGCAGTGATGTCGAAAGATCATGTGTACGCCATCAGTTACCCAACATTAGAAATACAGCCATCACAAATGTCTTCATAATGGCCAGTTAAGATTCAAATTTGACGTTAGTTGAATAATTATTCATAAATGTCATTTTCTACCATAGCTTGAACAAGAATAAACGATACACACACACAAACACACCATTACACACACTGTACAGACAAGTACACAGTATTGTTAGTTAAAGCTCACGGTGGTCGCTGTAGCTAAGTGGTTAAGCATGTGCCATCTGTTCAGAAGGTCGTCAGTTTGAATCCGGATAGCGCCGATCTGTTAACAAATGCATTTTTTTCAGAGACCCGTATGGTTGTTGCCGGATCTACGGAGTTCGTGCTTCGTGCAGTACTCTCGGCAGGTAGCGTGCCACTTCTGGGGAGATAGATTGAGCTATATGGGGTTGCAAAAGCACATACTCCAGAGCACGTCCTGCAGTCATGTCCATCATACACACACCAACGAAACGTGGGCTCATGAACGAAGCTTATAGAGTAAGCTATGGGGAACTCGGGGAACTCCAACTGACATGCAGCTTCATAGAGGCAATCCATCTCATGGTTTAGACGAGCATACGAAACCGAACGCAAAGAAGAAGAAAAAGAAAACCCTTTAGAGCTCTCGGTAATAGTTGGTTTTATGAAGGTTGGTTTATCTTGCTTTAAGAAACATACATATACTGTCATTAAATGTCATCTGACCAGACATATCAAGTGGAACACATACTGTCACTAAATATCATCTGACCAGGCATACCAAATGGAACAGATTAGCATAATGCACAGGCGTTCGGTTAATGAATATGAATGAAGAGGGTTCTGGATTCAATCCCACACTCGACATTTCACACGTGAGGAAAGGAATTATCCCTCCTACCTCCCGCATTGTAACTAGCTGGAAAGCTAGATAGTTGTATTCTTAAAAACAATCGTCTGTAGAGCTAAGCAATGGGTGACATAAGAAACAAAGGTTTGAGGTTCGAATTCTGAATTTGGCAATTTAAACCCCCCAAAAAAATTATGAACCTGCTAATACTTGTTCACTTTCTGTTTACCAATGTGCGCAATATGCGTAAGCTTTCTGATGACTGATGGTTATTGTAAAATCGCACTGACTAAGGATATGGTGATTCTCTTGCCGTGATATATGTTTAGAATATAGTAGAACTCGACAAGAGCAAATTGCAGTTTGGTGGCAGTCAATAAGCACAGTGAACAATACTTTAGGTGATGCATTATTGAACACCACAAAGAGCTGCGTTATCTTCTAGAACTAGAGCAGTACAATTCTGGTTCTTATCTGTGACGGCTAGACAATCAACAGACACCTTCCCCCACTTCCCCTATCGCTTCAATATTATCTGCAACATAAATTCTCCCATCTCTTCAATGTTATGTATATCATAAATTCTCCCATCTCTTCAATGTTTTGTATATCATAAATTCTCCCATCACTTCAATGTTATGTATATCATAAATTCTCCCATCTCTTCAATGTTATGTATATCATAAATTCTCCCATCACTTCAATGTTATGTATATCATAAATTCTCCGATCACTTCAATGTTATGTATATCATAAATTATCCGATCTCTTCAATGTTATGTATATCATAAATTCTCCCATCTCTTCAATGTTATGTATATCATAAATTCTCCCATCACTTCAATGTTATGTATATCATAAATTATCCGATCTCTTCAATGTTATGTATATCATAAATTCTCCCATCTCTTCAATGTTATGTTATGTTATGCTTTCGACGTCATGTCACATTGGGCATTCCCATTCGTGCTCTGTCCTCCGCTGCAGCAACCATCCCAAAGTCCATTTGCTCACCGTACCCATGAGAAGTTGATTACTATATCTTCTCTCTCTACCATGAAGACGACACTGTCTGACATGTCCAAACTTAACTGCTAATTCTCGAACTCGTTCCAATGTTTGAGATTTGCCCATGTCACACAATTGAGAGTGTACCGCATTGATGATATCGGCTCTGTCCATACTTATTGTTATGTGCATCATAAATTCTCTCATCACTTCACTGTGACGCACATCATACGTTCTCCCATCACTTCACTGTGACGCACATCATAAATTCTCCCATCACTTCACTGTGACGCACATCATACGTTCTACGTAGCGATGAGCGAAAGGCAAAGATAACCATACGCGTCGCTGGATCATTGAAACTGATTGTAACATGGATTCTATTTGCTGAGTCTCAACTGGTTCTCATGGATACTGTCGTTACTGCCTGTAGTATTGCTTTTTTTATTACAGTGGGACAAGATCCTGAGAAATTTAATAGTCGCATGGCTAGTGCAGTCGCCGCAAAGCTGTTCATGTTAGTATTTTTCATGTATGTCCACAACAGAAAAAAATTCTTGGCCATACCGTGAATTGATCACGGGTCTCCTGCATGGGAGTCGCACTCTAATCTATTCGGCCAGACGCTTGTCTCGTGTATAACCTTTAGTAATCCACACGTCTAACTTGTACCTCATGATCGTCCGCTAACAGATCAGAACATCGATACGTGCACAATGTCATGGAGATGTTTATAATCCGTAAGAGCTGTTTCTTTCAAATATCTCCAGTGTTGTTTTCCCGCTGACACATGAAATTGTCTGTGCTTCACCACCCCCTGATAAAGCAAATAAACAATTTATCCGTTGAAAGTAGGGTCGACATTTGTGTAGGTAAAGTGTCATAGAGTTTCCACAAAACATGATAATTCTTTTGTCCTGGCTACAGGTGAGATAAATGGCGAGAGTGTGACTAGCTGTTTACGTGTGGATTCTTATCTGTGAATGGAAGCAATAAATTATCCATGTGAAGTCTTAACACTGTCTTTTTCAACGTAAATTTGACAACAATGAATGCTCCCTTAACTTAATCCATGGATTACAGCTCAAGCGAGAAGATCGTTGTTGAAAGGATGAAAACAAGATTTCAAATTGAAAGAGAATATGACAAGAGGAAATATTATATTTATATCTGTACTAGAATTTATTTTCTGTTTATCTCTCTCTCTCTATCTCTCTTTCTTTAGCATGTGACACACCTGACGCTTAGAGCAGCAACAAATGCACACCATTTTGTGTTTATCTCTCTCTCTCTATCTCTCTTTCTTTAGCATGTGACACACCTGACGCTTAGAGCAGCAACAAATGCACACCATTTTGTGTTTATCTCTCTCTCTTTTCTTTCTTTCTTTAGCATGTGACTCACCTGACGCTTAGAGCAGCAATAAATGCACACTATTTTTGTCTGTTCTTAGACATCACCGGTATTCCAGCTGTGATTCATTTTTTTAGGTTCTTCTTCTACTATTTTTCCCCAGATGGTTTTGGGTCTTTCACGTTTTGGTTAACCTTTTGGTGTCGTCCATCTCAGTGAAGTTTTCTTTAAAGAGTTAAGTTTCCATGCGTATCACGTGTCCAATCCATGTCAAATGATGGTGCTCATAATCTCTTGTTGGCACTGTGCAAGCAGTTCTTGGTCATATTCTCTTGTTGGCACTGTGCAAGCAGTTCTTGGTCATATTCTCTTGTTGACACTGTGCAAGTAGTTCTTGGTTAGAGATAGTATTTGGCCAGAACACATGCAATATCTTTCGCTGACAGGATTGTTTGGACGATGGAACGTTTGGGAATATCTTGTTCTGTCATTCCTCAGCATTCTGATCCGTATAGTAAAGTTAATAGCACATCTGATCCGTATAGTAAAGTTAATAGCATATCTGATCCGTATAGTAAAGTTAATAGCACATCTGATCCATATAGTAAAGTTAATAGCATATCTGATCCGTATAGTAAAGTTAATAGAACATCTGATCCGTATAGTAAAGTTAATAGCATATCTGATCCGTATAGTAAAGTTAATAGCATATCTCTTTTTTTTTTTTTCTTTCGTCCGCTTTCAACTCAGACGAAGTTCCATCTCTGAAACTGATTTTTGCGTGAAAATCTGTTTTTCCAATTTCTTACAATGGCAGCAGCTTGCACATTGTAAATTACTTTACACTGGCAGCCGTGTGCTCAATGTACTCGTAATTAGTATTCCCTCGCCATACAGGCAGATTTTCTCCGACTTCAGAGGTACTCACGTTATCGTCCTGAGTAAGACCAGGGGACTCGAACAAATGCCGGACAGTAGGTTCGAACCCGAGCTATGAGGCGTCTCACAGTTAGCAGGCCGAGCTACTATCAACTACTCTAGGCAGTCCCCAATAGCATATCTGATCCGTATAGTAAAGTTAATAGCATATCTGATCCGTATAGTAAAGTTAATAGCATATCTGATCCGTATAGTAAAGTTAATAGCATATCTGATCCGTATAGTAAAGTTAATAGCATATCTGATCCATATAGTAAAGTTAATAGAACATCTGATCCGTATAGTAAAGTTAATAGCATATCTGATCCGTATAGTAAAGTTAATAGCATATCTGATCCATATAGTAAAGTTAATAGCATATCTGATCCATATAGTAAAGTTAATAGCATATCTGATCCATATAGTAAAGTTAATAGCATATCTGATCCATATAGTAAAGTTAATAGCATATCTGATCCATATAGTAAAGTTAATAGCATATCTGATCCGTATAGTAAAGTTAATAGCATATCTGATCCGTATAGTAAAGTTAATAGCATATCTGATCCATATAGTAAAGTTAATAGCATATCTGATCCATATAGTAAAGTTAATAGCATATCTGATCCGTATAGTAAAGTTAATAGCATATCTGCTCCGTATAGTAAAGTTAATAGCATATCTGATCCGTATAGTAAAGTTAATAGCATATCTGATCCGTATAGTAAAGTTAATAGCATATCTGATCCGTATAGTAAAGTTAATAGCACATCTGATCCGTATAGTAAAGTTAATAGCATATCTGCTCCGTATAGTAAAGTTAATAGCATATCTGATCCGTATAGTAAAGTTAATAGCATATCTGATCCATATAGTAAAGTTAATAGCATATCTGATCCATATAGTAAAGTTAATAGAACATCTGATCCGTATAGTAAAGTTAATAGCATATCTGATCCGTATAGTAAAGTTAATAGCATATCTGATCCGTATAGTAAAGTTAATAGCATATCTGATCCATATAGTAAAGTTAATAGCATATCTGATCCGTATAGTAAAGTTAATAGCATATCTGATCCGTATAGTAAAGTTAATAGCACATCTGATCCGTATAGTAAAGTTAATAGCATATCTGATCCGTATAGTAAAGTTAATAGCATATCTGATCCGTATAGTAAAGTTAATAGCATATCTGATCCGTATAGTAAAGTTAATAGCATATCTGATCCGTATAGTAAAGTTAATAGCATACAGCTGCAATTTATATCTTCTTCTTTGAACACTTCATATCAACCATTTGTTAACCACTCTGTGTCATTTGTTAACCACTCTGTGTCATTTGTTAACCACTCTGTGTCATTTGTAAACCACTCTGTGTCATTTGTTAACCACTCTGTGTCACTTGTTAACCACTCTGTGTCATTTGTTAACCACTCTGTGTCATTTGTTAACCACTCTGTGTCACTTGTTAACCACTCTGTGTCATTTGTTAACCACTCTGTGTCACTTGTTAACCACTCTGTGTCATTTGTTAACCACTCTGTGTCATTTGTTAACCACTCTGTGTCACTTGTTAACCACTCTGTGTCACTTGTACGTGATCTGAACCTAAGATTGATTGTATGTTGTGCCAGTTATGCGCCTACAAGTAGGCGAGCCCATCCGATTTCTGTGATGCTTTTTATTTACTAAGGTAGCTTCCTGGGTCCTACATGAAACGCCTCTTACAACATGACTTGTAACCGCAGTGGTACTATTCTTTGCTTCCCTTGCGGGCCACGTCACCACATGGGTAAGTTGCAATATATAAACCTTGCTTCTGACTCTCATCTCTCTCACTTTAGTTCATTTCACATGGGTAAGTTGCAATATATAAACCTTGCTTCTGACTCTCATCTCTCTCACTTTAGTTCATTTCACATGGGGTAAGTTGCAATATATAAACCTTGCTTCTGACTCTCATCTCTCTCACTTTAGTTCATTTCACATGGGTAAGTTGCAATATATAAACCTTGCTTCTGACTCTCATCTCTCTCACTTTAGTTCATTTCACATGGGGTAAGTTGCAATATATAAACCTTGCTTCTGACTCTCATCTCTCTCACTTTAGTTCATTTCAGGTTTCCTAGATATCCTTTCTTTCTTAAATCATTTCACCCCCACTTCGGTATCTGTACTTAATAGTTAACCAGATACTTCTGTGAACATTTTAATTGCTGATAAGACATAATAAACATAAAATACAACTTAATATTACCACATCTACTATGTATACTGTCGTATGATGTCCGATGTTCGACTAGTCAATGTGAAGTGCATCAGATCTGATTTATTTTGGGATTTAACCCATTCGCACATCCGAGCCGAAATATAGGTTCATGATATTTTTAAAATGTCGCAAATCCAATATACTGGCTAATTGAGTGTACATAAGTTTGTTCAGAGGTTAAACAAAAAATTATGGAGTGAAAGAGTTAACATAAAGTTTACATATTTCTTGTCTTCAACTTGACATTGCAAATCTCATATATTTCTTGTCTTTTACTTGACATTGCAAATCTCATATATTTCTTGTCTTTTACTTGACATTGCAAATCTAATATATTTCTTGTCTTTTACTTGACATTGCAAATCTCATATATTTCTTATCTTTTACTTGACATAGCAAATCTCATATATTTCTTGTCTTCTACTTGACATTGCAAATCCTATATATTTCTTGTCTTTACTTGACATTGCAAATCTCATATATTTCTTGTCTTTTACTTGACATTGCAAATATCATATATATCTTGTCTTCTACTTAACATTGCAAATCTCATATATTTCTTGTCTTTTACTTGACATTGCAAATTCATATATTTCTTGTCTTTACTTGACATTCAAATCTCATATATTTCTTGTTTTTACTTGACATTGCAAATCTCATATATTTCTTGTCTTCTACTTGACATTGCAAATCTCATATATTTCTTGTCTTCTACTTGACATTGCAAATCTCAAATATTTCTTGTCTTTTACTTGACATTGCAAATCTCATATATTTCTTGTCTTTTACATGACATTGCAAATCTCATATATTTCTTGTCTTCTACTTGACATTGCAAATCTCATATATTTCTTGTCTTTTACTTGACATTGCAAATCTCATATATTTTTTGTCTTCTACTTGACATTGCAAATCTCATATATGTCTTGTCTTTTACTTGACATTGCAAATCTCATATATTTCTTGTCTTTTACTTGACATTGCAAATTCATATATTTCTTGTCTTTTACTTGACATTGCAAATCTAATATATTTCTTGTCTTCTACTTGACATTGCAAATCTCATATATTTCTTGTCTTTACTTGACATTGCAAATCTCATATATTTCTTGTCTTTTACTTGACATTGCAAATCTAATATATTTCTTGTCTTCTACTTGACATTGCAAATCTCATATATTTCTTGTCTTTTACTTGACATTGCAAATCTCATATATATATCTTGTCTTCTACTTGACATTGCAAATCTCATATATTTCTTGTCTTTTACTTGACATTGCAAATCTCATATATTTCTTGTCTTTTACTTGACATTGCAAATCTCATATATTTCTTGTCTTCTACTTGACATTGCAAACCTCATATATTTCTTGTCTTTTACTTGACATTGCAAATCTCATATATTTCTTGCCTTCAACTTGACATTGCAAATCTCATATATTTCTTGTCTTTACTTGACATTGCAAATCTCATATATTTCTTGTCTTTTACTTGACATTGCAAATCTCATATATTTCTTGTCTTTTACTTGACATTGCAAATCTCATATATTTCTTATCTTTTACTTGACATAGCAAATCTCATATATTTCTTGTCTTCTACTTGACATTGCAAATCTCATATATTTCTTGTCTTTACTTGACATTGCAAATCTCATATATTTCTTGTCTTCTACTTGACATTGCAAATTCATATATTTCTTGTCTTCTACTTGACATTGCAAATCTCATATATTTCTTGTCTTCTACTTGACATTGCAAACCTCATATATTTCTTGTCTTTACTTGACATTGCAAATCTCATATATTTCTTGTCTTTTACTTGACATTGCAAATCTCATATATTTCTTGTCTTTTACTTGACATTGCAAATCTCATATATTTCTTGTCTTCTACTTGACATTGCAAATCTCATATATTTTTTGTCTTCTACTTGACATTGCAAATCTCATATATTTTTGTCTTCTACTTAACATTGCAAATCTATATATTTCTTTGTCTTTTACTTGACATTGCAAATCTATATATTTCTTGTCTTTTACTTGACATTGCAAATCCATATATTTCTTGTCTTCTACTTGACATTGCAAATCTCATATATTTCTTGTCTTTACTTGACATTGCAAATCTCATATATTTCTTGTCTTCAACTTGACATTGCAAATCTCAAATATTTCTTGTCTTTTACTTGACATTGCAAATCTCATATATTTCTTGTCTTTTACTTGACATTGCAAATCTAATATATTTCTTGTCTTCTACTTGACATTGCAAATCTCATATATTTCTTGTCTTTACTTGACATTGCAAATCTCATATATTTCTTGTCTTCTACTTGACATTGCAAATCTCATATATTTCTTGTCTTTACTTGACATTGCAAATCTCATATATTTCTTGTCTTTTACTTGACATTGCAAATATCATATATATCTTGTCTTCTACTTAACATTGCAAATCTCATATATTTCTTGTCTTTTACTTGACATTGCAAATCTCATATATTTCTTGTCTTTTACTTGACATTCAAATCTCATATATTTCTTGTTTTTTACTTGACATTGCAAATCTCATATATTTCTTGTCTTTTACTTGACATTGCAAATCTCATATATTTCTTGTCTTCTACTTGACATTGCAAATCTCAAATATTTCTTGTCTTTTACTTGACATTGCAAATCTCATATATTTCTTGTCTTTTACATGACATTGCAAATCTCATATATTTCTTGTCTTCTACTTGACATTGCAAATCTCATATATTTCTTGTCTTTACTTGACATTGCAAATCTCATATATTTCTTGTCTTCTACTTGACATTGCAAACTCATATATGTCTTGTCTTTACTTGACATTGCAAATCTCATATATTTCTTGTCTTTTACTTGACATTGCAAACTCTATATTTCTTGTCTTTACTTGACATTGCAAATCTAATATATTTCTTGTCTTCTACTTGACATTGCAAACTCATATATTCTTGTCTTTTACTTGACATTGCAAATCTATATATTTCTTGTCTTTACTTGACATTGCAAATCCTATATATTTCTTGTCTTTTACTTGACATTGCAAATCTTATATATTTCTTGTCTTCTACTTGACATTGCAAATCTCATATATTTCTTGTCTTCTACTTGACATTGCAAATCTCATATATTTCTTGTCTTCTACTTGACATTGCAAATCTCATATATTTCTTGTCTTCTACTTGACATTGCAAACCTCATATATTTCTTGTCTTTTACTTGACATTGCAAATCTCATATATTTCTTGTCTTTTACTTGACATTGCAAATCTCATATATTTCTTGTCTTCTACTTGACATTGCAAACCTCATATATTTCTTGTCTTCTACTTGACATTGCAAATTCATATATTTCTTGTCTTCTACTTGACATTGCAAATCTCATATATTTCTTGTTCTCTACTTCACATTGCAAATCTCATATATTTCTTGTCTTTTACTTGACATTGCAAATCTCATATATTTCTTGTCTTCTACTTGACATTGCAAATTCATATATTTCTTGTCTTCTACTTGACATTGGAAATCTCATATATTTCTTGTCTTCTACTTGACATTGCAAACCTCATATATTTCTTGTCTTTTACTTGACATTGCAAATCTCATATATTTTTGTCTTTTACTTGACATTGCAAATCCTATATATTTCTTGTCTTCTACTTGACATTGCAAATCTCATATATTTCTTGTCTTCTACTTGACATTGCAAATTCATATATTTCTTGTCTTCTACTTGACATTGCAAATCTCATATATTTCTTGTCTTCTACTTAACATTGCAAATCTCATATATTTCTTGTCTTTTACTTTACATTGCAAATCTCATATATTTCTTGTCTTTTACTTGCCATTGCAAATCTCATATATTTCTTGTCTTTTACTTGACATTGCAAATCTCATATATTTCTTGTCTTCTACTTGACATTGCAAATTCATATATTTCTTGTCTTCTACTTGACATTGCAAATCTCATATATTTCTTCTTTTACTTGACATTGCAAATCTCAAATATTTCTTGTCTTTTACTTGACATTGCAAATCTCATATATTTCTTGTCTTTTACTTGACATTGCAAATCTCATATATTTCTTGCCTTTTACTTGACATTGCAAATCTCATATATTTCTTGTCTTCTACTTGACATTGCAAATCTCATATATTTATTGTCTTCTACTTGACATTGCAAATTCATATATTTCTTGTCTTTTACTTGACATTGCAAATCTCATATATTTCTTGTCTTCTACTTGACATTGCAAATCTCATATATTTCTTGTCTTTTACTTGACATTGCAAATCTCATATATTTCTTGTCTTTTACTTGACATTGCAAATCTCATATATTTCTTGTCTTCTACTTGACATTGCAAATCTCATATATTTCTTGTCTTCTACTTGACATTGCAAATTCATATATTTTTTGTCTTCTACTTGACATTGCAAATCTGATATATTTCTTGTCTTCTACTTAACATTGCAAATCTCATATATTTCTTGTCTTTACTTGACATTGCAAATCTCATATATTTCTTGTCTTTTACTTGACATTGCAAATCTCATATATTCTTGTCTTTTACTTGACATTGCAAATCTCATATATTTCTTGTCTTTTACTTGACATTGCAAATCTCATATATTTCTTGTCTTTACTTGACATTGCAAATCTCATATATTTCTTGTCTTTTACTTGACATTGCAAATCTCATATATTTCTTGTCTTCTACTTGACATTGCAAATCTCATATATTTCTTGTCTTTTACTTGACATTGCAAATCTCATATATTTCTTGTCTTTACTTGACATTGCAAATCTCATATATTTCTTGTCTTCTACTTGACATTGCAAATCTTTATATATTTCTTGTCTTTACTTGACATTGCAAATTCATATATTTCTTGTCTTCTACTTGACATTGCAAATCTCATATATTTCTTGTCTTCTACTTGACATTGCAAATCTCATATATTTCTTGTCTTTTACTTGACATTGCAAATCTCATATATTTCTTGTCTTTTACTTGACATTGCAAATCTCATATATTTCTTGTCTTTTACTTGACATTGCAAATTTCATATATTTCTTGTCGTTTACTTGACATTGCAAATCTCATATATTTCTTGTCTTTTACTTGACATTGCAAATCTCATATATTTCTTGTCTTTTACTTGACATTGCAAATCTCATATATTTCTTGTCTTTACTTGACATTGCAAATCTCATATATTTCTTGTCTTTTACTTGACATTGCAAATCTCATATATTTCTTGTCTTCTACTTGACATTGCAAATCTCATATCACTCATGTAGTGCCGGGGATCTCAATGGAGGCAAAGAATAGTACTACTGCCACCTACAATGCATGTCGTAAGAGGCGACTGATATAGGACCTAGGAAGCTACCCTAGTAAATAAAAAGCATCGTAGAGATCGGATGTGCTGGCCTACTTGTAGACGCATAACTGGCCTAACGTACAATCACTCTTAGGCTCAGATCGCATACAAATCACAGAAGGTGGTTAACAAGAAGTAGAAAAAGAAATCACATTTACAATGGAGTAATTAGCCATCAGATGTGTAAAGTGATTGACTGTTTTATCAAACACTCCTGACATTTAACACCTGTCGTTTGTGGACAGACTGGAAGAACAGCAAAAATAATGAGACCAATGACAATTGGTCACTCGAAACTGGTCAGTCTCGGTTAACTGACCTCATGTCCAGACTCCTTCCTAACCTAGTGTCTGACGACAGGTGTATTTCACATTGTGACACGTCATTTATTCTGAAACTAGAGTATGCATTATGTGTCGTCCTTGGGTAGAGACACGTGTCAAGTGATGTGTAATAAACATTTCAAGTGAGCATGCGCAAGCTTATCAAAGTGTATCTTTATGACGTCACATGATGGCATTAAGCAGCCGGAAGAGACAGAATATAACATAGAAGAATATGAAAGAAAGGCTGACAAACATGGACATTGTGAGTGATGAATTGAAACCTTACGTATATGATAATGTCACTGTAGTCAGGCTTAAAACAATATCTGTTCTTATTATCACAGCTTTAAATGTCAAGGCTGTCCTTCTATATGGAGCAGAGACATGGAGAACTAAAGGGAACACAGAAAAGTTGCAGACATTCATCAATATATGCCTGTGCAGGATAATCCATCTGCGATGGTATGACAGGACTACAAACAGGAAACTCTGGGATAGAACGGGACACAGCAGGTGGAACAAGAGATAAGGAGCAGAAAGGGGCGATGGATAGGACCACAGCCAACTCTAACTGGGCCTGATAACTAACGGAAAAATCCCTGACCTAGTTTAAGTTGGGGGCTGGAATATATTTATGTTTGATAGAACACTGCAAGCTTTTTTGCAATTTTACTTTATTCTGTGGTTCTGTGGTTATTTATTGGTGAAAAATATTCATAATATTGATATTCCCTATTGTTAAACTTAACCCCAGGACAATAAAGGTAAGGGAAGACCCAGGAACACATGGAGACGGGAGTTGGAGGCGGAATGCAAGAAAATGGGGAGTGAGTGGTGAGATCTGGAACAGATGGCCTTGGATAGGTGAGCTTAGAAGGCCTTGGTTGCGGATGTATGTCTCCCTAGGGGCGAATGGTGAAGAAGAAGAAGACTATCACAACTTTGTTAAATATGCAGACGATAAAGCATTTTCTACATAGCTACAGTTGGTATGAGTCATATCTTTTTGTTTGTTTGTTTGTTTGTTTGTTTGTTTTCTAACCTCCAGGAATAATGGGATTATTGGGCCGTTTTTCCTATATTGGATTGGGGAAAGGGGGAGTACCTAGTTCCCTTGAAGACCCAGAAACCTCTAACAACTCTAGGTGTGTAGTGCTATGCTAGACCCAGAAACTAAAATCGATGTTGAATCGATCAAGCGATTTAAGCAGTTTGGAGTTACCCGTTGTTCAAGTCGAACTGGATGCCTGAGAGGCAGAGTGAGAGGCGTGTTTAATCAGCGAGCCACAGGATCAGTAGGCATACTCTTCGATATCTGTTGGGGAGACTGAGCACCTATGGGTCTGCCCGGAGTGCAATGACGTCAGTTTAGTAACCAATAACCAATAACCAAACAAATAACCAATAACCAGAAACCTCTAACAACTCTAGGTGTGTAGTGCTATGCTTAGTGTTGCAGAGACTCCTATCTAGGTATAGTATATTTCTTGATCACTGCAGTACTCTCTCATTTCTAACGCAGAAGTTGTTCTAGAAACATCACTCGTTGACCACTGTGGTCAGTCTCCATGGGATTTATAGTCTGAGGTATGAGTCAGATCTAACGACCTGCCTGTGACCAATACGATACGATACCATGCTACAGTATAACTCAAAATGTGGTAATTTAAAATAGGGGTTTTCCTGTTTACAAAATCGTACAGTTACACACATTTACAAATATGTGTCCTGTTGAATACTATACATACATATTGGACGCACCATACTCATGTTCTCTGTGCAAACCACACAGATCACACAGAGTGACTAATTTGATTGATAAGAACGAACGCAAACAAACAAACAACAACGTAGCTACGGCGGAGTTTCTGATCGCTCAAACTGACTGAAACAGCGTAATATTTACATCTTTGTTGATTAAAGCACCGAGTACACCTTTTCGCATTCTCCGTATCTTTGGGTTGATAACACATCAAGCAAACCACTTAACCTGACAGTATTTAAAACAATGATGTGAGAAACAAGCGCCAGACACAATCAGGACAGACGATTACTTCTACTACAAACCAGCAACGGCTGTCTTCAAGAAACTCAAATCATAATCTATGGACTCTCAGATCTCATGAGTTGCTGAAGCATCATCTGTCTTCTACTCGTGTACATGTGGAATGTTATGTACAGCAGGAAGCGTTTTTGTTACCGTGACGAGAAGATTTGACGTGGAGCAAGGTGCATTACATGAAACATGTCTGACATCAGTTAAGTCGAGTTATTATTGATGGATGGATGGTTGGATGGATGGATGGTTGGATGGATGGATGGTTGGATGGATGAATGAATGGATGGATAGATGGATACAGACTGAAGGTGTAGATCTGTCCGACAGTGTCCGACAGATAACAACAACAGATCTATTGCAAATATGTATATGTGTGCGTATATGTGTGTGTATGCTATTGATAAACAGAGAGATATGTATATAATTAGACAGACAGGCAGACCACCAGACTGACAGACAGGCATACAGAAAGAAAAAAGCAGGCAATCAAGCAGAAAGAAAGACAGAAAGACAAACATGCAGAAAGACAGACATGAAAACTTGCAGAAAGACGGACAAGCAGAAAGACAGACAGACAGACATGCAGAAAGACAGACATGCAGACAGACAGATAGACAGAGAGATAGATAGACAGACAGACATACAGTGAGATAGACAGACAGTGAGATAGACAGACAGTGAGACAGACAGGCAGACAGACAGACATGGACAGGTTACAGTCTGGCAGTGTGCAACACCAAGGCGAAAGACAGAGGATGCGGGAGATTCATTGCAGCCAACCTTCGATGTGGAGACGGCACCTGATGATGATGATGTTCATTTGATTAAATTGTTGCTACATGTGCTTAGTTAAATAGCTATATTTCTTCATTAAATTTATTCAGACAACTAGTAGCATACATCTTGTGCCTGCCTGTTGACTATTAATAAATGATTATTTTTAACGTCAGTTTAAAAACAATTCATCTTTTTTTATTTGATTTTTAAAATGGTTAATAATCTGTTGTTTCGTTAATTTTGAGCAACATTTTTGCCAACAAACAAGCGGAAAGTTAATGGCGCGTGCTATCTGTGACTTGTGCGGTCTCTGGCAAACTTATTTGTTTCCGCGCGGACTTGATGAACTTTAAACCGACAAGTCATGGATACTGTTCATGTGAACGTACGTGAATGCACCAAGCACAACCACCCACACGTGCAAACTTCTTCCACTAAGAAACACTATAGTTGATAAAGCGAAAGTGTTCTCACACGGTGGGAGTACATCTAGTTTCCTGTTAATCCTTACCTTCTTCACGGGCGTGCTTGGCTTTATGTAAACGTCTCGTAGAACAAGATTACATTCTGCCTGCAGATCGAGCTAATCATCACGTGACGATCGCTCGGTCAGCTCTTGTTCGAATCACGTGATGAAAGCTTTTCCTGACACAAAACATTGATTCTAATTTAAGGAAGTCACTAACGAAGATATCACTCTCATTGTTACACATTATTACTGTGCAACTAGGCAGATAAGGATGTTGAAGATGTTTAGTCCAGGGAAAATATTTTTGTTGGAGGAAATGGCTATGCCAGGGCCATTGTCCCAGGGCAGAGGGCCTCATAGTAGACAAGTAGATAGGATAGTAGAAACGAGCTAGATAGTATAAGGAGACACTGTAGGGGTTTGCACACCAAAGTTGCGGACTATGATGAGAATAGCAGCACTAGAACGAGACTAGTTAGGACTGCTTAGCGACGATAGTGACAACATAAGGGAACGGACATAAACATTGAAGTGAGTAGACGTGGTTTTTGAACACAGATCATAAACATTAATAAATAAACGTGACATGAACTCTATAAACATCAATAAATAAACGTGATATGAACTCTATAAACATCAATAAATAAACGTGACATGAACTCTATAAAGCCGTTTTGTGTGAATTAATAATCATATGTACCTTTGTACCATCTTGGCCACGAACCCCCTGTAATATTTTCATCTTCAGTTTCAATTAATAGCTATGCCTACTAGCATGGACAATCATGTCCCTCCCCAACTCTCTCTTCCTTGTGCAGTTAAACAGTTGATCTCTTGACACGATGTTATACCATTCAACATCTTCTCTTTCTGTCTTTCACGATTTCCCCGTCCCTGTATTTTACCAATTGTCACCAAATGTGTTAAACCCCCACTTTGCATTACAGTCTCGAGAAACATTGATTACCTGATTCTTCTTCTGTTGATATTATTTCTCTGTATTCAGACCTCTTTTAAAAACTCATCATTTGTTTTCTTGAATAAAAATGGAATATTCATCATTCTTCTTTAAAACCACATATATGTGACTTACAGCGAGCATATTTATTGTATACTATTGAGGCTCGCAAGAGAAGCAAAGAATTGTAACACTACGACCTACAAGGCTCGTCGTAAGGGGCGACTGAGGTATTGGCCTAACGAAGCTACCATAGTAAATAAAAACCGTCGCAGAAATCGGACGAGCTGGCCTACATTTAGGCGCATAACTGGTACATCGTACAATCGCTCTTAGGTTCAGATTACATACAATTCACAAAGAATGGTTTAATAAGTGGTCGATATGGAGCATTCGAAGAAGAAGAAGGAGACGTACATAACCCAATGCAAGCTCTGAGGTTTATGTACTAGGAGGTTTATGTGCTAGGAGGTTTATGTGCTAGGAGGTTTATGTACTAGGAGGTTTATGTGCTAGGAGGTTTATGTGCTAGGAGGTTTATGTACTAGGAGGTTTATGTACTAGGAGGTTTATGTACTAGGAGGTTTATGTACTAGGAGGTTTATGTACTAGGAGGTTTATGTGCTAGGAGGTTTATGTACTAGGAGGTTTATGTACTAGGAGGTTTATGTACTAGGAGGTTTATGTGCTAGGAGGTTTATGTGCTAGGAGGTTTATGTACTAGGAGGTTTATGTGCTAGGAGGTTTATGTACTAGGAGGTTTATGTGCTAGGAGGTTTATGTGCTAGGAGGTTTATGTGCTAGGAGGTTTATGTGCTAGGAGGTTTATGTACTAGGAGGTTTATGTACTAGGAGGTTTATGTACTAGGAGGTTTATGTACTAGGAGGTTTATGTACTAGGAGGTTTATGTACTAGGAGGTTTATGTACTAGGAGGTTTATGTACTAGGAGGTTTATGTGCTAGGAGGTTTATGTGCTAGGAGGTTTATGTACTAGGAGGTTTATGTACTAGGAGGTTTATGTACTAGGAGGTTTATGTGCTAGGAGGTTTATGTACTAGGAGGTTTATGTACTAGGAGGTTTATGTACTAGGAGGTTTATGTACTAGGAGGTTTATGTACTAGGAGGTTTATGTGCTAGGAGGTTTATGTACTAGGAGGTTTATGTACTAGGAGGTTTATGTGCTAGGAGGTTTATGTGCTAGGAGGTTTATGTACTAGGAGGTTTATGTACTAGGAGGTTTATGTACTAGGAGGTTTATGTACTAGGAGGTTTATGTACTAGGAGGTTTATGTGCTAGGAGGTTTATGTACTAGGAGGTTTATGTGCTAGGAGGTTTATGTACTAGGAGGTTTATGTACTAGGAGGTTTATGTACTAGGAGGTTTATGTACTAGGAGGTTTATGTGCTAGGAGGTTTATGTACTAGGAGGTTTATGTACTAGGAGGTTTATGTGCTAGGAGGTTTATGTGCTAGGAGGTTTATGTGCTAGGAGGTTTATGTACTAGGAGGTTTATGTGCTAGGAGGTTTATGTGCTAGGAGGTTTATGTGCTAGGAGGTTTATGTACTAGGAGGTTTATGTACTAGGAGGTTTATGTGCTAGGAGGTTTATGTGCTAGGAGGTTTATGTACTAGGAGGTTTATGTACTAGGAGGTTTATGTACTAGGAGGTTTATGTACTAGGAGGTTTATGTGCTAGGAGGTTTATGTGCTAGGAGGTTTATGTACTAGGAGGTTTATGTGCTAGGAGGTTTATGTGCTAGGAGGTTTATGTGCTAGGAGGTTTATGTACTAGGAGGTTTATGTACTAGGAGGTTTATGTGCTAGGAGGTTTATGTGCTAGGAGGTTTATGTACTAGGAGGTTTATGTACTAGGAGGTTTATGTGCTAGGAGGTTTATGTGCTAGGAGGTTTATGTGCTAGGAGGTTTATGTACTAGGAGGTTTATGTACTAGGAGGTTTATGTGCTAGGAGGTTTATGTACTAGGAGGTTTATGTACTAGGAGGTTTATGTGCTAGGAGGTTTATGTACTAGGAGGTTTATGTGCTAGGAGGTTTATGTACTAGGAGGTTTATGTGCTAGGAGGTTTATGTACTAGGAGGTTTATGTACTAGGAGGTTTATGTACTAGGAGGTTTATGTACTAGGAGGTTTATGTGCTAGGAGGTTTATGTGCTAGGAGGTTTATGTACTAGGAGGTTTATGTGCTAGGAGGTTTATGTGCTAGGAGGTTTATGTGCTAGTTCTAAAAAAACAACACAAGCAACAAACAATATCTTTATTATTTTCAACTCAGCAACACACCGTCAATATGATATTTGCATTCTAACTGTTAGAACCACATTTTCTACGCCTCTGTTCTTGCAAGATCAACATTCTTACATGCTTATCTCTACATTTTCTACGCCTCTGTTCTTGCAAGTTCAACATTTTTACATGCTTCTCTCTGCCGTTTGTTATCTGTATTTTCCATGTAAAAGACAAAAGAAATCATCAGCTCTACTGTTCCAGAACTTAAGCATCATTGTCATGCATCAAGTACAACACAGGATGTATTTCGTCTCGGTTTTTGTGTATGTATGCGCAAGGGAGTCAAATTAAAAGTAAACAGTCTCACTTCAGGTGAAAGATCCGCACGGATCATTTGTGAACTGGAACGCAGTGTCATTAATTATATGTGTAGTTTACGAGAAGAAATGACAAGGAGTGAGAGAGAACAACAATAAGGGAAGCAGGTATATAAGATGTTAGCATACTTTTCATATAAACATCGACCAAGTACTGATAGGATGCTCTCAAACATGCAGAGGGTTCAAGAAAGAGAGGACGACATAATGAGACCCTGAAACGAGATTTGTTGAGAGAAGCAAAAATATCGGTCTAAGTTCCATGGAAGAGATTGAGCGAGTTGCCCAGGATAGAGCGGTATGGATAAATTGCATGCAGACCCTATGTAACGTATAACGGTACGAAAGGAATTATTATTTTATTATAAATTGTTGGATTTTCCGAAAGGAGCTAATTCGTATTTTTCATGAGTGTTGGCCTGCACGCACTAATATAACTAAAACAATGTTCGTTCTTAGGTTGAAAGAGACGTGTCTTGGCTAAAAGAGGATTTAATCTCCTACATAACAAAGACAACAAAGAAGAGTTCATACTTTGTGCAATTCTCACGGTAGACGATGTGGCATTTCTGTGGAGAAGAAACAAGATATATGGATAACATGAAAATGTGGTATATTTACTTTGTATACATTACTGCAGATTTGCTCATATGGGCTCAGTCTTCCCAAACAAATCTCAAAGATTTTTATGCTGTTGGTTCCCGAGGCTGGCTGGTTACACACTGCTTATTCTGTCCCTCAAGTACACAGTAATGGTAATACAAACTTCTTGAAACCTTGATTTATATTCAACTAATCATGGGATTAAACAACGTTCAATTTACAAAATATACTCAAGCCTACAGCTGTGCGACGCTAAATATATTTATATATACAACTGTGCAACGCTAAACATATCATAGCGTACAGCTATGCGGAGCAGTGCGACACTAAATATACATCATTGTATAGCTGCGCAACGCTAAACTATTCACTACTATTTATGACTGCAGAGTTAGACCAAGAAATAATGAAGTTCCAAGCATCGAGCACTCGCGCTAACTTCTGACGTCTGGCAGAACGATCAACGTCGCAGAGTGTAAAGTTAGCTACATTGCTTCCATTAGTACTATAAGTACCTAACTTAGAAGATGATGTCTCATATTTAGTACTGTAAGTACCTAATCTAGAAGGTGATGTATCACATTTAGTACTGTAAGTACCTAACCTAGAAGGTGATGTATTACATTTAGTACTATAAGTACCTAACCTAGAAGATGATGTATCACATTTAGTACTGTAAGTACCTAACCTAGAAGGTGATGTATTACATTTAGTACTGTAAGTACCTAATCTAGTAGGTGATGTATTACATTTAGTACTATAAGTACCTAACCTAGAAGGTGATGTATCACACTTCACCAGCAGGGGTTAGTGATAACAAGTGGGTTCATGTGTTAGTTTCTTCTTCTTCACTGTTTTCTAGTCATGCGCTTAATAGCCGTCCATCGCAAGCGATGATGACAACAATCTCAGACGTGTACTGTTACACCTCTCTGGTGTGTGCGGAGGTGACTGTAGAGTCCAATCCTAGAACAGAATCCCCGACCACAGGTGGGGCATACATGATCAAGGTTAGACATGTGCGTGTTGTGTGCTCTTGTCTTTTCGCGCTGCTCGTTTTCTCTGTGACTCAACAATACGATGATTCTCAGCTATTCGGGTTCCTCTTTTGTTGTTACAGCGCCACATTTGGCGATCTTGCGCAAGGGATTCCACGTATTGTCTATATCGAAGCATTTCAGAGACACTTTAAGAGTGTCTTTAAAGCGTTTTTCTGTCCACCAGCTAAACGTCTGCCCCCTTCAAGCTCGCCATACATCAACTGTTTTGGGATGCGTTTATCAGGCATTCGAGCAACGTGACCGACCCATCTCAGTTGGGCCTTCTGCAACAGGGTGTTGACGCTTGGGATCTTTGCTCTTGTGAGGACTTCGCTGTCTGGAATTTTGTCCTGCCAGTTTATTTTTAGTATTCTGCGTAAACAGCTTGTGTGGAAATGGTTTAATTTTCTTGCGTGTCTGCTATACACTGTCCATGTCTCGCTTGCGTACAGCAGCGTTGTTAGCACTATGGCCTGGTAAACTTTCAGCTTTGTGACTATGCTTATCCCCTTCCGTTCCCACACAGTGACACGTAACCTTCCGAACGCAGCACTGGCTTTGGATATCCTATTGTGGGCCTCAGAATCTATGTTTGCCGATCTGGATAGGAGGCTTCCAAGATAAACAAAGTTGTCCGTTGACTGGAGACGCTGGTGTTTAATGTTGATGACTGGATCGTAATACTGTTCTCTAGGGCGGGCTGGAACATGACCTCTGTTTTTGGTGTTAATGGTGAGGCCAAACCTATCACAGGCCATTGAGAACTTGTCCATGTAAGTCTGCATTTCTTCCTCAGAGTTGGTAGCGAGGGCACAGTCATCAGCAAACAACAGGTTTGAGATAGTTGATTCTTTTACCTTGGTGGAGGATTTTAACCTCCGAAGATTGAATAGGTTACCGTCTGTCCTGTATCTAATCTTTACCCCATGTTCGTCGCCTTCCCAAAAGACATCCGTGAGCATGGCAGCAAACATCATGCTGAAGAGTGTTGGGGCCAGTACACAGCCCTGTTTGACGCCGTTGGTGACATGGAAGGCTTCCAACAGCTCCCCTTCGTCAAGTACACGTGCCATCATGCCCTCGTGAAACTGTTGAACGATCTTGATGAATTTCCTTGGGCATCCAAATTTTTCCATGATCTTCCATAGACCCTCCCTGTTAACCGTGTCGAAAGCCTTTGTCAGATCGACAAAGACCATATAGAGTCATGCGCTTAATTCCCTGTGGGTCACAAACTGGGCAGTCAGCTTCAGGACTATCAAGTTTCACAAAAAAAGTATTTTTCAGGTGGACAGAGTGCGGCCACTTGCTGCTTCCCAGCTCACCCAGGAGAGGACTATCTTACAGGATATGCTCTCGGTAACAAGTCATGAATATATGCAAGCTAGGCAGGTATCTGAGGGGTCAAGGTTCAGTGATCGCCTCTTGCTCTAAAGCTACTCGGTTTGTTCTCCGCGTGGAACGATCTGAATATTTCTCTAAAGCTACTCGGTTTGTTCTCCGCGTGGAACGATATCTGAATATTTCTCTAAAGCTACTCGGTTTGTTCTCCGCGTGGAACGATCTGAATATTTCTCTAAAGCTACTCGGTTTGTTCTCCGCGTGAAACGATATCTGAATATTTCTCTAAAGCTACTCGGTTTGTTCTCCGCGTGAAACGATATCTGAATATTTCTCTAAAGCTACTCGGTTTGTTCTCCGCGTGGAACGATATCTGAATATTTCTCTAAAGCTACTCGGTTTGTTCTCCGCGTGGAACGATATCTGAATATTTCTCCAGAGATTTCTGATGAAAGTATAGGTAATAACGAATGATCAAATCTTATAGGAGACAGACGATACAACTTAGATGCCATATTCAAGTTGAGGATACTTCTTTCTTCTTCTTCAAACGCTACATATCAATCACCTGTCAACGACTCTGTGTGATTTGTATGTGGTCCGAGCCTAAGAGCGAATGTACGTTGTGCCAGTTATACACCTACAAGTAGGCCAGCACATCATATTTCTGTGTGCTTTTTATTTTCTAGGGTAGCATCTCTAGTGCCTACATTAGTCACCTCTTACAACATGCATTGTAGGTAGCAGTGGTACTATTCTGTGCTTCCCTTGCGGGCCCTGGCACCACACAGACAAGTTGAGGATAGAAAGGAGGTGAAGAATTTCATCTCATGCACAACATACAACATACAACACACAACATACAACATACAACATGTAGAGTTAAAGAGAAAGTTTCTAACGGCTAATAAACACACAACATGTAGAGTTAAAGAGAAAGTTTCTAACAGCTAATAAACATACAACATGTAGAGTTAAACAGAAAGTTTCTAACGGCTAATAAACATACAACATGTAGAGTTAAAGAGAAAGTTTCTAATGGCTAATAAACACACAACATGTAGAGTTAAAGAGAAAGTTTCTAACGGATAATAAAAAAAACCACTTTATTCTTCAAATAGAGTTGAATTTCTTCCCCTGTTTTGTATCCTTTACTTGATAAAGACCTTTTGGTCGAAACGTTGCTGTGTATTATTATTATTTTTTACTTTGTAAAACTACAGTACGTTGTTTTTACGTGTTTCGCCATTGCTTCATTATATTACTGCAGTCTTCCCCTAAATCGATAAAAACTATTCAAGTTGATCATGCACAAGAACAATTGGCAGTTGAAAATCGATAAGATTAGACTGCAAAAACGCTGTCCGGGCAACATTCATTAAAACAGCTTAAAATAAAATTCCGTAAACATTTTTTCGTTTTAAAAAAAATTTCATCAGGAAACCTCGCCGGTGCTACGTAGTTCGTGCACTGCCGCTGAGATCTTCCTGTGTAAGAGAGAGCTGGAAGCACCCGTGGTTATTCATCGATGTGCAATGATAATATCAATGACATCAATACAAGACAGTAGACGATTTTTTGATACAATATGCAATCTCGTTCTCAAATATTGCAAAGCAACCTGTCATAAATAACGAGCATTTGCTGCAGGAACAAAAATAGATCATCATTATCAAATAGCTTGTCCTGAGCAAAACTTTGCCACCCCAACAGTCCTCCGGAATTCTCTCTCTCATAGGCCAGATGTGCCTCTGCAGCCGTCATGTTCAAACCATCAGTTACATCCTGAATCCATTTTCTCCGTGGTCTTCCTCTTCTTCTCTTTGCCGGTATGCCTCCTTCTATGATGGTCTTCTCCAGTGCTTAACAAATAGATACACATACTTAAAAGTAACTGAAACGCCCATCACTAGTCAATTGATGCTAACGGGACTATTCTAAATGACGATTAACTGAATTCTGAGATTGCAAGATCGTGAAAGCTGAGACGGTTGTCCGGTAGCAAGGAATAAACTTCAAAGATATCAAGTATCATTTACAGACCACTGGTAACTTCTCAAATAGTCCACGGGCCACTTCAAAGTGGACGGTAGAGAAACGACCACTAATTCCAGGATAGGCCACTAATTTCAGTCCAACATATTGGTAAAGATAACTCCTATAGTGGGCTTGAGTAGGGCTCACAGGCAGCTATCATGATATCACCAAGTCCTGCTGGTTTGATCTTCAGATACGAACGGGTAAGGGAATTCTGTTCAAAGTTTGTGTCCGCTACCAGTTTTAGTCTCCCTTTGATCAGATTGCAAAAAAACGTTACCTCGCTCCGTGTCGTTAAAAAAAATATGAACCGTGGTTAAATGTGATGTGAACTACGGAGGAAGTCATTAAGTGAACATTCACTATAACCTTCCTGTTATCCTCGCGCTGTGATAAAATCATCTCCTGATTTAGAGTTTATAATTTCAGTGACAAGATCACTACCATCTTCCCGTCCAAAATGGGCTATAATGAACAGCTCAAACTTTCTCTCTCATCTTCTAGTAATACATTCTCACAAGATCTGATAATTATTCATGCCACCTTCTTATTAAAAGAACAATTTTCATATGTGACATTTTATCCAAATCAAGAAATCGAAAAAAACACTGTATATGAAGCGCACACAAATACCCATCCTATAAATCTCTTCGTATCCTGACGCTGTGAGAAAGCAAAACTGGATTCGAGAAAAGAAGATCAAAATCAAATAACAAATTCTCCCGTGTGGTGCCGGGGCCAACAAGGGAAGCAAAGAATAGTACCACTGCGACCTACAAGGCATGTCGTAAGCGGTGACTAATGTAGAACTTAGGGAGCAACACTAGTAAATAAAAATCATCGCACAAATCGGATTTGCTGGCCTTCCTGTAGTCGTATAACTGGCACAACGTACAATCGCTCTTAGGCTCAGATCACATACAAATCACACAGCGGGTTTAACAAAGGTTGATATGGAGCAGTCGAAGAAGAAGAAATAACAAGAAGAAAAAACTCTTACAAAGATTAGGAATATGTGAAACAGGTTTCTTTCAGTGTCAGTAGATGGAACAGATTAGGAATATGTGAAACAGGTTTCTTTCAGTGTCAGTAGATGGAACAGATTAGGAATATGTGAAACAGGTTTCTTTCAGTGCCAGTAGATGGAACAGACTAGGAATATGTGAAACAGGTTTCTTTCAGTGCCAGTAGATGGAACAGACTAGGAATATGTGAAACAGGTTTCTTTCAGTGCCAGTAGATGGAACAGACTAGGAATATGTGAAACAGGTTTCTTTCAGTGCCAGTAGATGGAACAGACTAGGAATATGTGAAACAGGTTTCTTTCAGTGCCATTAGATGGAACAGACTAGGAATATGTGAAACAGGTTTCTTTCAGTGCCAGTAGATGGAACAGACTAGGAATATGTGAAACAGGTTTCTTTCAGTGCCAGTAGATGGAACAGATTAGGAATATGTGAAACAGGTTTCTTTCAGTGCCAGTAGATGGAACAGATTAGGAATATGTGAAACAGGTTTCTTTCAGTGCCAGTAGATGGAACAGACTAGGAATATGTGAAACAGGTTTCTTTCAGTGCCAGTAGATGGAACAGACTAGGAATATGTGAAACAGGTTTCTTTCAGTGCCAGTAGATGGAACAGACTAGGAATATGTGAAACAGGTTTCTTTCAGTGCCAGTAGATGGAACAGACTAGGAATATGTGAAACAGGTTTCTTTCAGTGCCATTAGATGGAACAGACTAGGAATATGTGAAACAGGTTTCTTTCAGTGCCAGTAGATGGAACAGACTAGGAATATGTGAAACAGGTTTCTTTCAGTGCCAGTAGATGGAACAGATTAGGAATATGTGAAACAGGTTTCTTTCAGTGCCAGTAGATGGAACAGATTAGGAATATGTGAAACAGGTTTCTTTCAGTGCCAGTAGATGGAACAGATTAGGAATATGTGAAACATGTTTCTTTCAGTGCCAGTAGATGGAACAGATTAGGAATATGTGAAACATGTTTCTTTCAGTGCCAGTAGATGGAACAGACTAGGAATATGTGAAACATGTTTCTTTCAGTGCCAGTAGATGGAACAGACTAGGAATATGTGAAACAGGTTTCTTTCAGTGCCAGTAGATGGAACAGATTAGGAATATGTGAAACAGGTTTCTTTCAGTGCCATTAGATGGAACAGACTAGGAATATGTGAAACAGGTTTCTTTCAGTGCCAGTAGATGGAACAGACTAGGAATATGTGAAACAGGTTTCTTTCAGTGCCAGTAGATGGAACAGATTAGGAATATGTGAAACAGGTTTCTTTCAGTGCCAGTAGATGGAACAGATTAGGAATATGTGAAACAGGTTTCTTTCAGTGCCAGTAGATGGAACAGATTAGGAATATGTGAAACATGTTTCTTTCAGTGCCAGTAGATGGAACAGATTAGGAATATGTGAAACATGTTTCTTTCAGTGCCAGTAGATGGAACAGACACCGCATCATATCATGCAAGACTGTCTATCCTCTTCCGGGGAGCAGAGAACCAACACTTAGTCACAACCTTCCAAACTGAAAATTCAGCTTGTGGAAGACCCGACAGCTCTCAAGTTGGCTGCCCAGTTTGTGGTCTATAGACTGAAGATTAAGCTATTAATTGAAGATTGCTGAAGAAGAAGAAGAAGAAGAAACCCGCGTATGTATCAAAAACATTTGATTTGCATATTTTTCAGATATGTTAGTACTAGTAGTTATCATTCTATTTTAAATTTGTGAATTATTACTTTATTTTTAATTTTTTTTTGTGTTGGTGCATAAAAGGACGTGCAATTCTTCTTCTATATATTTAAACCTCACAGTTTTCATCAATCTTGTTTTATAACTGTTTTTTTTTTATTAAATATATATCTCAAAGTTTACAATTTTGTTTCATAACTGTTTTTTAACATGCAGCTCAAAGGTTTCAGACTTGTTTTATAGCTGTCTTTTTAACATACAGTTACAGTTTTCAATCTTGTTTTATAACTGTCTTTTTAACATACATCTTAAAGTTTTCAGACTTGTTTTCAAATTGTTTGTTCAGCACAAAACTCAGCGCATATATGCTGCTGCTACTTACTTAGAAATGTGGTCTTGACTTCAGGGCTGTAAATCACACAACGACAAGGGTTTCTTTGATTTCTTGAACTTCTAAGATAGGCTTCTCCCTTTCAGCACTCAAATGACTGTACCAGATGGTTTGTACTTACGCACCCACTTTCGACAGTGTCTCGGGTTGTTCTGCGTTGGTGATCTGCAAGGAATGCCAGATACCACCATCATTACCTACGGCAGCACCATCTAGATGGTTATGAAAACAATACACAACGTCCACAATTGTCTTCACACGTGCTGTGATGATGGAATCTGTTAATGGTTTCTAGTGAATTTTTAATACATTCGCTAAACGTAGCGTGAATAGCCTGTTCTTGGATTTTGTTAGTCAAACATTTTGGGCGGTCTATGCTACAGAATAGATACGAATATCGTTCTGCTCGAATACCATATTTTGCAGTCCGTGCTTCTATCTGTCCTCGCTTGGATTATAAATGAGTTGGAAGATATAGCGTGGTATTTCATTTAGGTAAGATGGTCCTTCCATGTTGAAATGAGAGAGATGTCATTGATATAATGATTCTCACAGTAAGTGTGTCTGTGATGAATTGTCAATCAATGCCCGCTTTGTATTTAAAGGGTCTAAGTATCGAAGAATAGACTTTATTGCACCGGGTTTACCCCATATGGCTCGGTTCCTCTCCGCAGAAATAGCAGGTCATCTGTCGAGAGTATTGCACGAAGCGCGAGCATCGAAGCTTTGATAACAAACCTAGGGGTTTCCTGAGAAAAAAAACTCGTGAAGAGAAAGTCGCGGACATGATTCAAACCTACGAACTTTGGATCGCATGACGAGGGCTTAGCCATATAGACTTCCTCCGCTTTGTCTTTAGATCGGGTTAGGGTAGTCACCGTATTGTCATTTAAGTTAGAAAAATATATGTCAGCCATTATAATCTACATAGCATGTCTTCAAGTAACTGATAGCTTACTTGTATGTGTTTATATCGTTTCTTTGAAGTTGAGGTCTAAGATGAAGTTGTATTGTAACTGCTGAGATTAATCAGATATCATTTATCATATTGTAACTGCTGAGATTAATCAGATATCATTTATCATATTGTAACTGCTGAGATTAATCAGATATCATTTATCATATTGTAACTGCTGAGATTAATCAGATATCATTTATCCTATTAATCGGGGATCTCTGTGGCTGAGTAGTGAAGCCCTTTACCTTGCGAAACGAAGGTAGGAGATTCGAATCCGGACCGCGGCCTTCTGTTCACCAGTGCAGTTTTTTCCAGAGACCCCTAGGATTGTTACCGGAGCTACTCGTGCTTTGTGCAATACTCTCGGCAGGTGGTGTACCATTTCTGCGGAGAGGACCGAGCCATATGGGGTAAAACCCGGTGCAATGAAGTCAATCCTTCGGCTTTAAAACCCTTTAATCAGATATCATATGAACTAAGATCCAAATAATTCAAAATCTTGCATTATATTCTTCTCTTGCAGTTTAACATTACATAGGCACTGCAAGCAGTTTCTTTCTACCGATCTATTCTGGGCAACTTATTCAATCGTTTCTATGTAATTGAGTTTAATATTTCTCGCCTCTCTCTCAGTACGTTCGTTTCAGAGTTTCCCTATGTCGTTGTGTTTTTATTAGTGTCTGACACCATTTGTCTCCCACTTCAATGGCTGCATAGTGATATATTTTTCATTTCTTCTCAGAGTATACTGAAAATATCTCCATCTTCTATTTCTCAGAACAGTTGTTACTACTTTATGTAATTAAAACTACTACTTGGCGTCAAGTTTGGACATGCCAGACAGTGTCGTCTTCGTGGTAGAGAGAAGATATAGTAATCAACTTCTCATGGGTACTGTGAGCAAATGGACTTTGAAGTGGCTGCTGCAGCGGAGGACAGAGCATGCATGGGAATGCCCAATGTGCCGTGACGTCGATCGCATAACATAACAAAACTACTTTATATAGAAGTAAAACTACTACTTTATCTAAGTAAAACACCAAACTTTAAGTAAGTAAAATCACTACTTTATCTAAGTAAAACTACTACTTTATCTAAGTAAAATTACTACTTTATCTAAGTAAAACTACTACTTTATCTAAGTAAAATTACTACTTTATGTAAGTAAAACTACTACTTTATCTAAGTAAAACTACTACTTTATCTAAGTAAAATCGCTACTTTATCTAAGTAAAACTACTACTTTATGTAAGTAAAACTACTACTTTATGTAAGTAAAACTACTACTTTATCTAAGTAAAACTACTACTTTATCTAAGTAAAATTACTACTTTATGTAAGTAAAATTACTACTTGTTCTAAGTAAAACTACTACTTTATCTAAGTAAAATTACTACTTTATTTAAATAAAATTACTACTTTATCTAAGTAAAATTACTACTTTATCTAAGTAAAATTACTACTTTATCTAAGTAAAATTACTACTTTATCTAAGTAAAATTACTACTTTATTTAAATAAAACTACTACTTTATCTAAGTAAAATCACTACTTTATCTAAGTAAAATTACTACTTTATCTAAGTAAAACTACTACTTTATCTAAGTAAAATTACTACTTTATGTAAGTAAAATTACTACTTTGTCTAAGTAAAACTACTACTTTATCTAAGTAAAACTACTACTTTATCTAAGTAAAATTACTACTTTATGTAAGTAAAATTACTACTTTATCTAAATAAAATTACTAGTTTATCTAAGTAAAATTACTACTTTATGTAAGTAAAATTACTACTTTATCTAAGTAAAATTACTAGTTTATCTAAGTAAAATTACTACTTTATCTAAGTAAAACAACAAACGTTATGTAAGTAAAATTAATCCTTTAAGAACTCTCATATATATGTTAACTAGAAAGCCGTATGTGAAAATTAAAGACAACAAAAATGAAGACGATACTAAAAGAAAACGCTTAATTCGATGTCTAGTAGACTCAAGGTCACAACAAACCGAAAGATATCAGCCATCTTGTGAAGGCTGCATCTTCTGGAATGGTTAACTCATTCATTTCTGCTATAATAACTTTGAGCAGTGCATTTCTCATCAAGTTTAAAAACACAGAAAACATGAAAGACTGCTCGCTTTTGAACAGACCATTCAACTAGAGAGAGAGAAAAAATATCTCAATTTTGCGGACATAACTAGGGAGGTTTTATTGACTCTGAGATTCAGGAAGCCATTCAGATAAATGTATATCTATATGGAGATCAACAGAAATGCACAAACTTATGAGCTGGCAATATTTGTAATATTGGCTATAATTTATTTGTGTCTTATCTTATCTTATCTTAACCACATTTGCCGTGAAGCTCCATGGGGAGAGTTAGTTTTCTATCTTGTGCCAGGTGTGTTGCGCTTGACGTTGTCAGTCCATGCTTTCGCAGGGACTCTGAGATGTTATCTATCCATCGTGTTCTTGGCTTGCTTCGTGCTCTGCGCACTGAGCGTCGGTTATTGTAGGTACGTAATTCATTTGTGTAAATATGGTAAATGGTTTTTGGATGTTAGCGCGATATCTGGTTACAGTAATCGAATTATTTCTCATTGCGATACTTTGTGTATCATTATTTTTCAGTCTGTTGGTAGTCTTCTTCTTCTGCTTCTCCTTAGTGTTCGTTCTTTGCTACCAATTTGATTATTTTTATTGTGATATATAATTGATCTTTGACAAAAACAACTGTACATTAAACCCCGGTTCCTAGACCCCAACTTCTGTAGGGTACCATGCACGTGTACGGCAGGGCTTCCGGTTTTATCCAACGGGAAATGTTTTGAGTCTGTCTCGCTGACAGTCAGTCCCCCACACTTTCCTTTCCTTCATGTATTCATTGCTCCTTAACGAACAATTTTCGCCGTATATTTGGGGATTATGATCTGCGTCTAAGAATATGCCTACACTGTGCACAATTTCTGACTATGTGAGGTCGTTCCGGATTAGGAACATTCTCAGCCATTGGGAGCAGATAGGCATATTACACTGTTGGTATGTATCTTCTTCTTCTTCTTTGCGTTCGTTCTTTACGACCAATTTTAATCACTCTTTGTGATATGTTTGATCTTTGCCAAGAACGTGTATACGTTGCACATTGGTTTGGTAGGCCCTAAACGTATAGACTTCTACACGTTTAGGACAGGTGCATCCGATTTCCGTCAAACCTCCTAAGTCGACGCTTACAAAATGCGTGGCAGGTAACAGTAAATTTGGGCCCCGATAACCACGCGGGAGTTGGTAGTTATTAAAGACAGGCTATGAGCTACAAATTGCAGACAGGATACAGTGGCTCTCGTCACTGCTCCTCGAACTGTAAACTTTCTATCTATTCTTTGTCTTATTTCTGTTGTTGTTGAGCATGGGAGCACAGTGGGAGCACAGTGGGAGCACAGTGAGAGCACAGTGGGAGCACAGTGGGAGCACAGTGAGAGCACAGTGAGAGCACAGTGGGAGCACAGTGAGAGCACAGTGGGAGCACAGTGGGAGCACAGTGGGAGCACAGTGAGAGCACAGTGGGAGCACAGTGGGAGCACAGTGGGAGCACAGTGAGAGCACAGTGGGAGCACAGTGGGAGCACAGTGAGAGCACAGTGGGAGCACAGTGGGAGTACAGTGGGAGCACAGTGAGAGCACAATGGGAGCACAGTGAGAGCACAGTGATTGATTTATGTGAAGAGATTGCTAGCAAAGCGTATTAATTGACTGATTGATAGTACCATCATTATTGCACTTCGGTGAGTAACCATCTGTACTTCGATCTCTTTCTTACACAGGAAGATATCAGCGGCAGTGCACGAACTCCGTAGCACCGGCGAGGTCCCGGTGTAATATTGAATATGGTGAAGATATTTATGAAATAATTTTTTTTTTAAATCTTTTCTAATGAACTGTGCCCGGGCAGCGACTTTCCAGCCTGCTCTTCTTAACTTTGAACTGCCAACATTATAAACTTATAACAAAGCTTATAATTTTTCCCTCTATAATCTTCCTATCTATAATCTTTCCGTATATAATCTTTCTGTCTTCGACTTTCATCTACAATCTCCATCTTCAACTTTCTCATTTTGCAATCATCCCATCTTGAAACATCAGATCTCCAGCATTCCCATCTATAACTTTACCACCAACAAAAGATCTCCAGCATTCCCATCTATAACTTTACCACCAACAAAAGATCTCCAGCATTCCCATCTACAACTTTACCACCAACAAAAGATCTCCAGCATTCCCATCTATAACTTTACCACCAACAAAAGATCTCCAGCATTCCCATCTACAACTTTACCACCAACAAAAGTACTGATCTACTATAACAATTCTGAACTTGGAGTAAGACTCGTCTGAGTGGAGAGACATTAGTGCCAATACTACACACAATGAAATAAGCAATACTACACACACTGAACTAAGCAATACTACACACATAGAACAGGCAATACTACACACAATGAACTAAGCAATACTACACACACTGAACTAAGCAATACTACACACAATGAAATAGGCAATACTACACACAATGAAATAAGCAATACTACACACAATGAAATAAGCAATACTACACACAATGAAATAAGCAATACTACACACACTGAAATAAGCAATACTACACACACTGAACTACAAGCTACTACACAATGAAGATAAGCAATACTACACACTGAACTAAGCAATACTACTACACACATGAAATAAGCAATACTACACACTGAACTAAGCAATACTACACCAATGAATAAGCAATACTACACACATGAAATAAGCAATACTACACACACTGAACTAAGCAATACTACACACACTGAAATAAGCAGATACTCACACTGAACTAAGCAATACTACACACAATGAATAAGCAATACTACACACATGAACTAAGCAATACTACACACATGAACTAAGCATACTACACACATGAAATAAGCAATACTACACACATGAAATAAGCAATACTACACAACTGAACTAAGCAATACTACACACATGAATAAGCAATACTACACACATGAAGAATAACAATACTACTACACACTGAACTAAGCAATACTACACACACTGAAATAAGCAATACTACACACACTGAACTAAGCAATACTACACACACTGAAATAAGCAATACTACACACACTGAACTAAGCAATACTACACACACTGAACTAAGCAATACTACACACACTGAAATAAGCAATACTACACACACTGAAATAAGCAATACTACACACACTGAACTAAGCAATACTACACACACTGAAATAAGCAATACTACACACACTGAACTAAGCAATACTACACACACTGAAATAAGCAATACTACACACACTGAACTAAGCAATACTCACACACTGACTAAGCAATACTACACACACTGAACTAAGCAATACTACACACACTGAAATAAGCAATACTACACACACTGAACTAAGCAATACTACACACACTGAACTAAGCAATACTACACACACTGAAATAAGCAATACTACACACAATGAACTAAGCAATACTACACACAATGAAATAAGCAATACTACACACAATGAACTAAGCAATACTACACACACTGAACTAAGCAATACTACACACAATGAATAACAATACTACACACAATGAACTAAACATACTACACACACTGAACTAAGCAATACTACACACATGAATAAGCAATACTACACACAATGAAATAAGCAATACTACACACACTGAAATAAGCAATACTACACACATGAAAAGGCAATACACACACTGAAATAAGCAATACTACACACATGAAATAAGCATACTACACACAGTAAGCAGAACGTACTACTACACACACTGAGAATAAGCAATACTACACACACTGAATAAGCAATACTACACAACTGAACTAAGCAATACTACACACAATGAACTAAGCAATACTACACACACTGAAATAAGCAATACTACACACACTGAAATAAGCAATACTACACACAATAAATAAGCATACTACACACAATGAAATAAGCAATACTACACACATGAAATAAGCAATACTCACACAATGAAATAAGCAATACTACACACAAGAATAGCATACTACACACATGAACTAAGCAATACTACACAATGAATAAAATACTACACACAATGAACTAAGCAACTACACACAATGAACTAAGCAATACTACACACAATGAACTAAGCAATACTACACACAATGAACTAAGCAATACTACACACAATGAAATAAGCAATACACGTTTTCAAACAAATTTAAAACTACATCATACTAAAAAACATCACTAATTTCGCTACGGTGCTACCGTGCGACTAAATAAGTATTAGTTTTCTACCGAGGCTAACTGAGCCGTAGACTTGTCCTCGAGTCAAGGATACTCGTTCTCTACAAGATAGCAACCACTTATATTTTTACCAGAATATCATAAATAACTCTAAAAATGAAATATGCGAAGCTAAAGACAGAATAGCGCTTCTTTGATCTATCGTCACATGGTTTGCTGCTGGCAAGGAGTGCCGATCTGAATGTCATTAAGACTTAACGAGGACTGCCGGTTCTGACGGTTCAGCAGGCACCTCTATATTACAGATGATGTTTGCAACGTGTTGGAAAATGAAATTATTAAGTTTGCAGTTCTCACACTTCTATAAATGTTTGGTTATCAAAAAATGGTTCTATTCTAGTGGGGTGCGCTCCTATCCCAAGCTACATAGATATCCCTCACATAGTTTCTGTTCTCTCACGGTGCTGGAAGACAAGTACACCAAACTGAATTGGACTCAGAAGAATTTACAAACTTGGGTGCAGATGTTGTTCAGATATATTTTAATTGTTTTAATGGGGATGGTGGTGGGGGAAAGGAGTTTTTAAGGAGATTTTAATGGAAGTTAAAATATATGAGTATCGTATTGGGGTGTAGTATAGGACCATCATCCTTGCATTTCGGTGAATAACCATGTGTGCTTCGATATATTTCTTACATAGGAAGAACTCGGCGGCAGTGCACGAGCTCCGTAGCAAGGGTTCCCGATGTGATTTCGAAGATAATGAAAATATTGTGCAGGAGTTTTTATTATTTAAACTTGCTAATGAATTATGCCCGGGGCAGTGGTTTTGTAGTCTGATCTTATTTAAACTTGCTAATGAATTATGCCCGGGGCAGCGGTTTTGTAGTCTGATCTTATTTAAACTTGCTAATGAATTATGCCCGGGCAGCGGTTTTGTAGTCTGCTCTTATTTAAACTTGCTAATGAATTATGCCCGGGCAGCGGTTTTGTAGTCTGATCTTATTTAAACTTGCTAATGAATTATGCCCGGGCAGCGGTTTTGTAGTCTGCTCTTATTTAAACTTGCTAATGAATTATGCCCGGGGTAGCGGTTTTGTAGTCTGCTCTTATTTAAACTTGCTAATGAATTATGCCCGGGCAGCGGTTTTGTAGTCTGCTCTTATTTAAACTTGCTAATGAATTATGCCCGGGGTAGCGGTTTTGTAGTCTGCTCTTATTTAAAGTTGCTAATGAATTATGCCCGGGGTAGCGGTTTTGTAGTCTGATCTTATTTAAACTTGCTAATGAATTATGCCCGTGCAGCGGTTTTGTAGTCTGATCTTATTTAAACTTGGTAATGAATTATGCCCCGGGCAGCGGTTTTGTAGTCTGCTCTTATTTAAACTTGCTAATGAATTATGCCCCGGGCAGCGGTTTTGTAGTCTGCTCTTATTTAAACTTGCTAATGAATTATGCCCCGGGCAGCGGTTTTGTAGTCTGCTCTTATTAATTGTGAACTGCCAAGGGTTCTTTAAAATGCTCAGCTTGAACACGGGACCAACGTTTTATCGTCCGTCTCCGATAGGACTAGGAACTCGATCTCACCTACCCTGAGATCAAGGGTCTCTGGAGAAATATCCCTATGGCTCCACTAGGAATCATCTTCTTCTTCTTCTCAGCGATCTCTAGTCATGCTTTTAGTTTACTGTAGAGCACAAACTGGGCAGTCAGCTTCAGGTCTGTCAGGTTTCCTTCTTCAGCGATCTCTAGTCATGCTTTTAGTTTACTGTAGACCACAAACTGGGCAGTCAGCTTCAGGTCTGTCAGGTTTCCTTCTTCAGCGATCTCTAGTCATGCTTTTAGTTTACTGTAGACCACAAACTGGGCAGTCAGCTTCAGGTCTGTCAGGTTTCCTTCTTCAGCGATCTCTAGTCATGCTTTTAGTTTACTGTAGACCACAAACTGGGCAGTCAGCTTCAGGTCTGTCAGGTTTCCTTCTTCAGCGATCTCTAGTCATGCTTTTAGTTTACTGTAGAGCACAAACTGGGCAGTCAGCTTCAGGTCTGTCAGGTTTCCTTCTTCAGCGATCTCTAGTCATGCTTTTAGTTTACTGTAGAGCACACACTGGGCAGTCAGCTTCAGGTCTGTCAGGTTTCCTTCTTCAGCGATCTCTAGTCATGCTTTTAGTTTACTGTAGAGCACACACTGGGCAGTCAGCTTCAGGTCTGTCAGGTTTCCCCAAAGCTTAGTTTCCAGGTCGACTGGGTGTGGCCACATGTTGCTTCTCAGCTCACCCAGGAGAGGACAGTCTTGCAGGATATCTCCGGTGTCTGTTCCGCCTGCTGACACTGGCAGAGAGCTGTTTGACTTATTCCTAGTCTATATAAGTGTTTGTTGAGTCTGCAGTGTCTGGTGCGTAGTCGCACTAGGGAATGCTTACTATCGCACTATCGTATTGTTTGACATGCGGTACAGATTAGCGTAATGCGTAAAGCGATTGCCTATGCACCCCAACACAAAAGAGTTGTGGGATCAATCCCATACTCTCCGTTTCCACAAACGAGTAAAGGAATTGGCTTTCCTACCTCCTTCACAAAATGGGATAGAAATGTGAAGTGACAAGCACTTCATACTATAAGTTGTGTGTGTAAGAGAGAGAGTGTGTGTGTATATGATGGAGAGAGAGAGAAAGAGAGAGAGAGTGTGTGTGTATATGATGGAGAGAGAGAGAAAGAGAGAGAGAGTGTGTGTGTATATGATGGAGAGAGTAGAGAGAGAGAAGAGAGAGAGTGTGTGTGTGTATGATGGAGAGAAAGAGAGAGAGAGAGAGAGTGTGTGTGTGTATGATGGAGAGAGTGAGAGAGAGAGAGAAAGAGAGAGAGAGTGTATATGATGGAGAGAGTGAGAGAGAGAGAAAGAGAGAGAGAGTGTGTGTGTGTATGATGGAGAGAGTGAGAGAGAGAGAAGAGAGAAGGGTGTGTGTGTGTATGATGGAGAGAGTGAGAAGAGAGAGAGAATGTGTGTATATGATGGAGGAAAAGAGAGGTGTGTGTGTGTATGATGGAGAGAGTGAGAAAGAGAGAGAGAGAATGTGTGTGTATATGATGGAGAGAGAGAAAGAGAGAGAGTGTGTGTGTGTATGATGGAGAGAGTGAGAGAGAGAGAAAGAGAGAGAGAGAGTGTGTGTGTGTGTGTATGATGAAGAAAACAAATGACAGAGTATGTGTATCGCCTCTCGTTATAAAGGTACTTAGTTCGCTCCGTCGTTGAGATATCGGGATATGTGTCCAGAGATCCCTGATCTCAGTGTAGGTGAGATCAAGTTTCTAGTCCTACCGTGGTCGCACGATAAAACGTAGGTACCGTGTTCAAGTTGAGCACGTCAAAGAACACGTGACAGTTCAAAGATTGAGAAGAACAGGCTGGAAAGCTGCTGCTCGAGCAAAATTCATTAGAAAGATTAAAAAATAAAATTTCTAAAAATATGTTCACCATCTCCTAAATTACATTGGGGACCCTTGCCGGTGCTACGCAATACGCGCACTGCAGCTGAGATCTTTCTGTGTAAGAAATAGATCAGAGCATACATGGCTACTCACTGAATTGGCAATGATGATAATCCACTAAATCTATCAATCAACTAATCAACCAATCATCTTAGACCAAAACGCTGACGTATTGTAATGTGGTCAACGTTACGCTTAACACTGTTTCGTCCTAGTGTTTCTCTTATACAAATTGTGGTGTCCATCTGAGAACAAATTGTGGTGTCCACCTGAGAACAAATTGTGGTGTCCACCTGAGAACAAATTGTGGTGTCCACCTGAGAACAAATTGTGGTGTCCATCTGAGAACCATGAGAGCCGCTGTAGCGTAGTTGTTAGTGAACTCGCTTCGCAAGACTGGTGGTCTGGGTTCAGCTCCCGCAATGTGCGTGGAATTTTCCCGACCGCGACGGCTCTCAGGTCGACCCAGCCTCAACTGGGTACCAGACATGCTCTGGGAAAGTAAAGGCGGCCGGCGTGATGCTGACCACATCACCCATCGTGTGCCGACGGTCAATGAAAAAAACAGGCCTAACACTGTATTGACCTATATACCACGAGGTATGAAAGGGTTCCTTTACTTTTACTTACTATCTGAGAACCAGATGGTTGGATAATTTCCCCCTCAAACTTGATTTTGAACCAGGGACCACACGTCTGCAAAGTAAGTGCATTAAGAACTCTGATATGACGGTTCTACACAGTCTACTTTCTGAGTAAGAAAAAACTCCCAATAACTGATGTAACATTGCCTACTTGAGAGTAATTAAATCACATCGAATAAACTAGACACCTAGATGGTTCATGAATACAAGGACGTCCTTACTTGACGTGTGTATGTTCAGTTGTTAGACGATTGTTGCTATACGCTAAGGGAATATGATCGGACTTTATCGTTGCTGTTTTCGTCATCTCTAATATCGTAACGAGAATAGATAAACTGATGCCATCAGCGAAAGTAGTAAATCATGTAACATTAACTCTCATTAGACTTACTACAGACGTCGACAACAGTTGTCTGTCTTGAATGGAAGATCACTCTCCACGGACTAATACACAATGACCAGGTATAACTCTGGGGTGATCCGATGGTATTGTGGCATCTTCACGTGGAATCTCCTGGGGTCTCTGTACTCGAGGTATGCTCACAATTAATTAAAAGAGGTGTCAGGGTTTGTAATTAGTCTGAATTCAAGAACTGATATCTCAAGAGAGAATGCTATTCTTTAGGGAACTGACCGGGACTATGGAAATGACGTGCGTCAGAATTGCAACAGTGTGCGCATGTGTGGTGGAAATGTTAAACATTTGATGAACAATATTTACACTCCAGCTTCATAACCATCGCGTGGCTTATACACAAATTGTGTCTTTGGTTGCAATTAAAATTGTCTGCAGTTCTTGGAAACAGTCATCGTAAATATTCATGATTAAACTAGAATTTGGTTAAACTTCTTCAGGGATATATAGAACTTTGAGTCTTTCTGATAGCAATGAGTATATAGTCGGTGTCTTTCTGATAGCAATGAGTATATAGTCGGTGTCTTTCTGATAGCAATGAGTATATAGTCGGTGTCTTTCTGATAGCAATGAGTATATAGTCGGTGTCTTTCTGATAGCAATGAGTATATAGTCGGTGTCTTTCTGATAGCAATGAGTATATAGTCGGTGTCTTTCTGATAGCAATAAGGTATGTAGTCGAGTCTTTCTGATAGCAATGAGTATATGTCGAGTCTTTCTGATAGCAATAAGGTATGTAGTCGAGTATTTCTGATAGCAATGAAGTATATAGTCGGTGTCTTTCTGATAGCAATGAGTATATAGTCGGTGTCTTTCTGATAGCAATGAAGTATATAGTCGAGTCTTTCTGATAGCAATAAGGTATATAGTCGGTGTCTTTCTGATAGCAATGAGTATATAGTCGGTGTCTTTCTGATAGCAATGAGTATATAGTCGGTGTCTTTCTGATAGCAATGAAGTATATAGTCGAGTCTTTCTGATAGCAATGAAGTATATAGTCGAGTATTTCTGATAGCAATGAGTATATAGTCGGTGTCTTTCTGATAGCAATAAGGTATGTAGTCGAGTCTTTCTGATAGCAATAAGGTATGTAGTCGAGTCTTTCTGATAGCAATAAGGTAAGTAGTCGAGTATTTATGATGGCAATGAGGTATATAGTCGAGTATTTCTGATAGCAATGAAGTATGTAGTCGAGACTTTCTGATAGCAATAAGGTATGTAGTCGAGACTTTCTGATGGCAATTGGGTCTGCAGTCGAGTCTTTCTGACGACAATGGGGTATATAGTTATATTGATATCCTGGTGAAATTTAGTTCTTCGCGGCTATTTGTAGCCTTTTGATTTGACCATTTTGTAGACAATCTAAAAGCAATTGAAAGTTTAATAGCTCTAAGAGCTTGCTTATTTTTAGTTCCTCTGGGGGCAATAAGTTTGTTAGTTCCTATGTGGGCAATAAGTTTGTTAGTTCCTCTGTGGGCAATAAGTTTGTTAGTTCCTCTGTGGGCAATAAGTCTGTTAGTTCCTCTGTGGGCAATAAGTCTGTTAGTTCCTCTGTGGGCAATAAGTCTGTTAGTTCCTCTGTGGGCAATAAGTCTGTTAGTTCCTCTGTGGGCAATAAGTCTGTTAGTTCCTCTATGGACCCTGAAAATGTTCGTTCTTCTGTGGGCAATGAGATTGTTAGTTTTTCTGATGGCACTACGATGGTTCGTTCTTGAGAGGATTGTTTGTTAACGAGAGATGACATATGTATACCGTCTAACCGTTAGTGAATAAATGGAGCTGATACCACAAAAACAACTTGTATCTAAGGTTGAATGTGAGGGTTCCTTGCTGATACCACAAAAACAACTTGTATCTAAGGTTGAATGTGAGGGCTCCTTGCTGATACCACAAAAAACAACTTGTATCTAAGGTTGAAAGTGAGGGCTCCTTGCTGATACCACAAAAAACAACTTGTATCTAGGGTTGAAAGTGAGGGTTCCTTGCTGATACCACAAAAACAACTTGTATCTAAGGTTGAAAGTGAGGGTTCCTTGCTGATACCACATAAAACAACTTGTATCTAAGGTTGAATGTGAGGGTTCCTTGCTGATACCACAAAAACAACTTGTATCTAAGGTTGAATGTGAGGGTTCCTTGCTGATACCACAAAAACAACTTGTATCTAAGGTTGAATGTGAGGGTTCCTTGCTGATACCACAAAAACAACTTGTATCTAAGGTTGAATGTGAGGGCTCCTTGCCGCACGAAGTCAGTATTTGTTATTCAGCACAGACAACAATAATATCACAAGAATATAACTTTGTGTAAATAAGACAACAAAGATACCACTGACGTGTATGTCAACAAGGTAGAGCAATCAAAGACTCAGACAATTAATTTGATTAGGGCTCAGAAGGCATAAACTACCAACATAACAGATTCTACAAATGTTTTTGTCAATTTAGAGATTTAAAGTAAAAAAGTAAAGGAACCCTTTCATACCTCGTGGTATATAGGTCAATACAGTGTTAGGCCTGTAGTTTTCATTGACCGTCGGTACACAATGGGTGATGTGGTCAGCATCACGCCGGCGCCTTTACTTCCCAGAGCATGTCTGGTACCCATTTGAGGCTGGGTCGGCCTGAGAGCCGTCGTGGTCGGGAAAAATTCCACGCACATTGCGGGAGCTGAACCCAGACCACCAGCCTTGCCAAGCGAGTTCACTAACAACTGCGCTACAGCGGCTCTCTAGAGATTTAAACCCGTTCCAAATTCATTAAAAGAAAAAAACTAGTTTTCATCACCACCCTTTAACCCCCAAAGGAGCACAGGTCTTCAACAAATTTCTTCCATCTCTTCCTCTCTCCTGTCATCTCTTCCTCTCTCCTGCCATCTCTTCCTCTCTCCTGCCATCTCTTCCTCTCTCCTGCCATCTCTTCCTCTCTCCTGCCATCTCTTCCTCTCTCCTGTCATCTCTTCCTCTCTCCTGTCATCTCTTCCTCTCTCCTGCCATCTCTTCCTCTCTCCTGCCATCTCTTCCTTTCTCCTGCCATCTCTTCCTCTCTCCTGCCATCTCTTCCTCTCTCCTGTCATCTCTTCCTCTCTCCTGCCATCTCTTCCTCTCTCCTGCCATCTCTTCCTCTCTCTCCTGCCATCTCTTCCTCTCTCCTGCCATCTCTTCCTCTCCTGCCATCTCTTCCTCTCTCCTGTCATCTCTTCCTCTCTCCTGCCATCTCTTCCTCTCTCCTGCCATCTCTTCCTCTCTCCTGCCATCTCTTCCTCTCTCCTGCCATCTCTTCCTCTCTCCTGTCATCTCTTCCTCTCTCCTGTCATCTCTTCCTCTCTCCTGTCATCTCTTCCTCTCTCCTGTCATCTCTTCCTCTCTCCTGCCATCTCTTCCTCTCTCCTGCCATCTCTTCCTCTCTCCTGCCATCTCTTCCTCTCTCCTGCCATCTCTTCCTCTCTCCTGTCATCTCTTCCTCTCTCCTGCCATCTCTTCCTCTCTCCTGCCATCTCTTCCTCTCCCTGTCATCTCTTCCTCTCTCCTGTCATCTCTTCCTCTCTCCTGTCATCTCTTCCTCTCTCCTGCCATCTCTTCCTCTCTCCTGCCATCTCTTCCTCTCTCCTGTCATCTCTTCCTCTCTCCTGCCATCTCTTCCTCTCTCCTGCCATCTCTTCCTCTCTCCTGTCATCTCTTCCTCTCCTGCCATCTCTTCCTCTCTCCTGCCATCTCTTCCTCTCTCCTGTCATCTCTTCCTCTCTCCTGTCATCTCTTCCTCTCTCCTGCCATCTCTTCCTCTCTCCTGTCATCTCTTCCTCTCTCCTGTCATCTCTTCCTCTCTCCTGTCATCTCTTCCTCTCTCCTGCCATCTCTTCCTCTCTCCTGCCATCTCTTCCTGTCTCCTGCCATCTCTTCCTCTCTCCTGCCATCTCTTCCTCTCTCCTGCCATCTCTTCCTCTCTCCTGTCATCTCTTCCTCTCTCCTGTCATCTCTTCCTCTCTCCTGTCATCTCTTCCTCTCTCCTGCCATCTCTTCCTCTCTCCTGCCATCTCTTCCTGTCTCCTGCCATCTCTTCCTCTCTCCTGCCATCTCTTCCTCTCTCCTGCCATCCCTTAACATTCTTTCCATGTTTTGTCTATCCATTTAATATCAGCCTCTAATTTTTTACTATCTTATAAATTACACCTGAACCCTAGTGGGTGCTACGGAGTTCGTGCTAACATGGTTACTCATCGAAGTGCAATGATGATGGTCTTATCAATCAATCAATCAATCAATCAATCAATATTAGGAAATCTACTCATTCTACTATACTGGGACTTGAACTCATCTTCTGTAATGTAGTGACTGAATCATCATCATCTACACCGTCGTCTACAAGTAGGCCATCACATCCCATTTGTGCGACGCTTTTTATTTACTAGGGTAGCTTCCCTAAGCCCATACCTAAGTCGCCTCTTATGACATGCCTGGTAGGTCGCAGTGTTACTATTCTCTCGTGGGCCCTAATAACAAACGGGTGTGTTTAATAAACCAACAAGACTCTGATAGTAAAGACTCATTGTTATAACAGCAGTCTTCTCCTTTACTTTATTAAGTAACTAAAAAGCATCGCAGAAATCAGATGTGCTGGTGTACTTGTAGGCGCACAACTAGCACAACGTACAATCACTCTTAGGCTCAGATAACATACAAATCACAAAGAGTGGTTAACAAGTGGTCGATATGTGAGCATTCGAAGAAAAAGAAGAAGAAGAATCACAAATATAATCGTTTCAACCTCCTACTTCTTCCGTCACGCAATACTAATTTGTAATGTAAGAAATAGCAATAATGTGAACCCGATCAAGTAAACCAGGGCAACGAAAAAGAGTCGATGACTTGCCCTGCAGGTAAAGATCATACAACCTGTCTCAGGTAGAAATACACTAGAGACAACAAAGATGTAACTAACGCGGGTTCTGTTGAGTAATTAGCGGCAAATATGACAGGTCTAGAAAATGATTGATGGCTTCCTTGGAATGTAAATGGTTCATGAACATAATGGTATCTTCAAAGAGACACGACTGGACAGTTTATTTATTTTATGTTAGCAAATGTTCTTTCTTACCTAGTTTCTGCTTCACTTGAACTTTCATTCTTATCAACCAAGTTAACCACTCTTTGTGATCTGTGTAGTTTGTTCTTATCAACCAAGTTAACCACTCTTTGTAATCTGTGTGTGATTTGTTCTTATCAAACAAGTTAACCATTCTTTGTAATCTGTGTGTGATTTGTTCTTATCAACCAAGTTAACCACTCTCTGTGATCTGTGTAGTTTGTTCTTATCAACCAAGTTAACCACTTTGTATGATCTGTGTGGTTTGTTCTTATCAACCAAGTTAACCACTCTCTGTGATCTGTGTAGTTTGTTCTTATCAACCAAGTTAACCACTCTCTGTGATCTGTGTGGTTTGTTCTTATCAACCAAGTTAACCACTTTGTGTGATCTGTGTAGTTTGTTCTTATCAACCAAGTTAACCACTTTGTGTGATCTGTGTGGTTTGTTCTTATCAACCAAGTTAACCACTTTGTGTGATCTGTGTAGTTTGTTCTTATCAACCAAGTTAACCACTTTGTGTGATCTGTGTAGTTTGTTCTTATCAACCAAGTTAACCACTCTCTGTGATCTGTGTAGTTTGTTCTTATCAACCAAGTTAACCACTCTCTGTGATCTGTGTGGTTTGTTCTTATCAACCAAGTTAACCACTTTGTATGATCTGTGTGGTTTGTTCTTATCAACCAAGTTAACCACTTTGTGTGATCTGTGTAGTTTGTTCTTATCAACCAAGTTAACCACTTTGTGTGATCTGTGTAGTTTGTTCTTATCAACCAAGTTAACCACTCTCTGTGATCTGTGTAGTTTGTTCTTATCAACCAAGTTAACCACTCTCTGTGATCTGTGTGGTTTGTTCTTATCAACCAAGTTAACCACTTTGTGTGATCTGTGTAGTTTGTTCTTATCAACCAAGTTAACCACTTTGTGTGATCTGTGTAGTTTGTTCTTATCAACCAAGTTAACCACTCTCTGTGATCTGTGTGGTTTGTTCTTATCAACCAAGTTAACCACTTTGTGTGATCTGTGTAGTTTGTTCTTATCAACCAAGTTAACCACTTTGTGTGATCTGTGTGGTTTGTTCTTATCAACCAAGTTAACCACTTTGTGTGATCTGTGTGGTTTGTTCTTATCAACCAAGTTAACCACTTTGTGTGATCTGTGTGGTTTGTTCTTATCAACCAAGTTAACCACTCTCTGTGATATCTGTATGGTATGCACAGAGAAAGTGAATGGATATGTTTGTATGTTGTCTGTATCTTAAGCGGAAGTGAGCTTGATCACAACCGAAGCGTACCTGGTTAAAACTCCGCGGCGGACAAGTTTGGAAGCAAATTAGTTCCCTTGGATTTTTACGAGCAATAAAAATAGACATCACCGTTCAGAAAACAATGGCAAACTACAGAACGTATAAATGGTGCCTAGAAAATTGACGACTGGTTTACTGTTGTGAATAGATAAGTCCTGTAAAGGATATGCCACCATTTTCATTTTCATGTCCATGTGACAAGTAGGAAAATACGATCCGAATATTGATCTGTTACATAATGTGGTTGTCTTTTTACTTCTTTTCTCTAGTCCTGCTTTGTCTGACAGAGTCAGGATAAGAAGAGATTTCTAGTACGGGCTTGTGTGTGCGCTTCATAAACAGTATTGTTAGCCGATTCTGTTATATATCTGAGTATTGTTAGCCGATTCCGTTATATATCTGAGTATTGTTAGCCGATTTTGTTATATATCTGAGTATTGTTAGCCGATTCTGTTTTATATCTGAGTATTGTTAGCCGATTTTGTTATATATCTGAGAATTGTTAGCCGAATCTGTTATATATCTGAGTATTGTTAGTCGATTCTGTTATATATCTGAGTATTGTTAGTCGATTATGTTTTATATCTGAGAATTGTTAGCCGATTCTGTTTTATATCTGAGAATTGTTAGCCGATTCTGTTATATCTGAGTATTATTAGCCGATTCTGTTATATATCTGAGAATTGTTAGCCGATTTTGTTATATATCTGAGAATTGTTAGCCGATTCTGTTTTATATCTGAGAATTGTTAGCCGATTCTGTTTTATATCTGAGAATTGTTAGCCGATTCTGTTTTATATCTGAGAATTGTTAGCCGATTCTGTTTTATATCTGAGAATTGTTAGCCGATTCTGTTTTATATCTGAGAATTGTTAGCCGATTCTGTTTTATATCTGAGAATTGTTAGCCGATTCTGTTTTATATCTGAGAATTGTTAGCCGATTCTGTTTTATATCTGAGAATTGTTAGCCGAT